>AWOL01S0032360.1:0-16610 GCA_000715115.1 Nicotiana otophora
CCTCAAACCGAGTAATTCTTTATTCCAATATGCCCTTGCCTCACGAATCAAGCCTCCGAACGTATCGAATCTAGCGATATAGTCAACACAAATTATAGGAATTAATTCCATATAAAATTACAAATTTTCAAAAAAAACCCGACATTCCACTCAAATATCGCCACTAGGACCCACATTTCGGAACTCGACAAAAGTCACAAAATATGAACGCCCATCCAACCCCGTGTCGAACCATACAAAATTTACCAAATTCCAACATCAATTCAACCCTCAAATCTTCAATTTAACCTCAATGGTTTTCACATTTCTTTCCAACTTAAAACATCAATTAAATGCTAAACATAACTATAGATTCGGGTAATTTGACCAAAATTGAGTTAANCCCGTTACCTAGCATGTGCGTCACCTCAAACCAGTCACATAACACGTAATTTAGGGAATGTATACCCTCATAACAAAGTGTAGAAATGTTAGTTACCTCAAACCGAGTAATTCTTTATTCCAATATGCCCTTGCCTCACGAATCAAGCCTCCGAACGTATCGAATCTAGCGATATAGTCAACACAAATTATAGGAATTAATTCCATATAAAATTACAAATTTTCAAAAAAAACCCGACATTCCACTCAAATATCGCCACTAGGACCCACATTTCGGAACTCGACAAAAGTCACAAAATATGAACGCCCATCCAACCCCGTGTCGAACCATACAAAATTTACCAAATTCCAACATCAATTCAACCCTCAAATCTTCAATTTAACCTCAATGGTTTTCACATTTCTTTCCAACTTAAAACACCAATTAAATGCTAAACATAACTATAGATTCGGGTAATTTGACCAAAATTGAGTTAAAAATACTTACCCTGATGTTTTCATTGTAAATATTCCAAATATTGCCTCTCCCCGAGCTCCACACGGTCAAAAATGGAAAATGACTTGAACATAACATATGTTCTGCTGCCCAGTCATTTTCGCTATGCGATCGCGGACCAACTCACACGATCACGAAGAATAATTTTCCCCTGCCATAATTTTATCTTACGTGATCGCGCATCCCTTCACGCGATCGCGAAGCATAGCTTCCTCCACCCTACGCGATCGCAGACAACCATATGCGATCGCATAGCACCGCGCATGAATTTTCCAGTTGCCTCCTTCACTCTATGCGAACGCGTCTTAATCCATGCGTTCGCGTCGTACTGCTGGCCAACAACTTCTCAATCACGGACTTACCTAACTGATCACATAGCATAAAAATTCAAGTTATCCAATTTCTCATGCACGACCGTGGACCTTCTTACACAATCGCGTAGAAGGAAATCACTAAGGATGCACCAGAAAACCTTCAGCAAATCTCCAAGTCCAAAATTCAATCTGTTAACCATCCGAAACTCACCTGAGGCCTCCTGGACCTAAACCAAATATACCAACAAGTCCTAAACCATAATACAGACATAGTCGAAGCCTCAAATCACATCAAACAATGCTAAAAATACGAATCATACCCCCAATTCAAGCCTAATGAAAACTAATACATTTCAACTTGTACATTCGATGCCGAAACCTATAAAATCTAATCCGATTGACCTCACATTTTGCACAAAAGTCATAAATGACATAACAGACCTATTCAAATTTCCAGAATTGGATTTTTACCCCGATATCAAAAAGTTAACTCCCCGGTCAAACTTTCAAACTTAAATTTCCTATTTTTGCCATTTCAAGCAAAAGTTTACTACGGCCCCCTAACAAAATATTCGGACACACTCCTAAGTCAGAATTCACCATACGGAGCTATTGGAACCATCAAAATTCCATTCTGGGGCCGTTTACACATAATCCTTTGTTTTGTCAATTATTGCAACTTAAGCTTTAAATTTTGGAACTAAGTGTTCCAATTCATTCTGAAACCTCCCCGACAAGTCACATAACTATAATTGAACACAAAATAAGCAGTAAATGGGGAAACGGGGCTGCAATACTCAAAACGACCGGTCAGGTCATTACATTCCCCGTCTTAAACAAATGTTCATCCTCAAACGAGTTTAGAGTTATACCTGGAGTGTCAAATAGGTGTGGATATTTGCTCCGCATCTCCTTCTCAGTTTCCCATTAGCTTCACCGACTGGCTGACCAATCCACTGCACTTCCATTGAGGCTATGTTATTTCATCTTAACTTTCAAACTTGCCGATCCAAAATAGTGACCGGCTCCACATCATAAGTCAAATTAACGTCCAGGTGAACTGTGCTAAAATCCAAAACATGAGACGGATCCCCGACATATTTATAGAGCATAGATACATGAAACACTAAATGAATACCCAATAGACTAGGCGGCAATGCAAGTTTATAAGCCACCTCTCCAATCGTCTCAAGTACCTCAAAAGGCCCAATATACCGAGGACTCTACTTGTCATTCTTTCCGAATAACATAACACCCTTCGTAGGAGATGTTCTGAGTAGTACCTTCTCTCCTACCATGTAAGCAACATCACGAACCTTCCGGCCAACATAACTATTCTGTCTAGATTGTGCCGTGTGTATTCGATCCTGAATGAATTTAACTTTTTCCAAAGCATCCTGAACTAAGTCAGAACCCAATATCCTAGCCTCACCTGACTCAAACCAACCTACCGGAGACTAACACAATGTCTCATATAAAGCCTCATATGAAGCCATCTGAATGCTCGATTGGTAGCTGTTATTATAGGAAATTTTTTGTAGAGGCAGAAAATGATCCAAAGAACCCCCGAAATCGATAAATCAAGAACGTAACATATCTTCCAATATCTGAATAGTGCGCTCAAACTGTTTGTCCTATTGAGGGTGAAATGTTATTGTCACGACCCAAACCGATGGACGGCGACGGGCACCCGGTGCCTTACTCAACCGAGTACCAACATAATGTATCTTTTTGAATCATACTATCATAGATAACTGAGCTGGAGGGGCTTCCGTGAGATAAGTAGAATACCACATGAAATATCAACTTATGCATAAGACATATGGGCCTATAAGACCAAAATAACCACTCGTACACTGAACATAGGCCGACAACGCCATACAATATTTTACGTACATGACATCCGTCTACAAGCATCTAAGAATACATAATCATCATAAAGGTTGGAAAAGAGCCCCACCATACCAAACAATACACATCTAAATCATACTGACCAAAAAAGCAACTCCGAATCAAATGGAGCGCACCAACATTTTCCACTGAGCTGATAGCCTACTTGGAGGACTCTCGACCGGTCTATCGGGACTTCTTGGCATAAAACGCAGCATCCCCAAGCAAAGGGATGACAATACAAATAATGTACCGAGTATGTAAGGAATTAAATTTAGTAAACAATAGACATATGAAAAACATGGAATAAAAGACTCTACATGCATGTCTGAATTGATCTCTGAAACATTTAATACTAGTAATATCATGCATATGCGTATAAATATGATACCATGCATGGGTATATGCGTTCATAACATCATCAAGCCTCTGAGGGCATCCCATCATATCATCTCGGCTATTGTGGGCAAATATCAACGTATACCAGCTTATCAGGTAGTGGTGCGTATATAACACCGTAACCTTTTCGCATATCCTGTATACATACATATATATATATATATATATATATATATATATATATATATATATATACATATAAATACTCATATATAACGCCATCTAGTCATGGATCAATGTACAAGTATAAATGAATGCAATGCATGAAAAGTACGTCAATAAAATCTTACGGAATATCATAAGACCATTATACCTCTGATTAATATCATGAAATAAACTTTATCAACTTACGTATTTTCTGAGACCCATGAACAGATGATAGAATAATAAGACATATGGGAAAGAAAGAACGTAGGCACCTCTAATACTTCTATATATAGAGTCATTTATGGATGTTATGCATTTGCTTATTTCATTTGTGTCGTATAGATCATGCCAAAGGAAAAGAAGGGATAGCCTTAACATACCTGAGCCGATTCTCTTGACGATCCCTCTAACACATTTCTTTTGTGAAAACACGCAACGGCGGATCGAAGTAGGGAAATATTTGTATGATATTCTTGAGAAAGATTGCACCGTACTCCCTTATAATGGAAAATTTCCGTTGCTATAACATTGCGTAGTATAAATTCTTTTGCTCAAAATCCGTTGCTTGGTAGATGTAAAACATCTCCATTTTTGTGAGTTAAACAGATTCTATGGTTACTTTAGCAACATACATCCCTTAATGAGGTAAGAAGACCCCTTATCTTTGTGGGTTTGTGGGTCCCACCTTGCAAGGTGACTAAGCCACATAATATATATATAAATGTGCCACCTTTCACTCATATATGAGAGTCGTAATGTTAGGTCTTTAATTCTTGTCATTTGCTGCCACGTTTGGGAAGGCATACCAAACTTATCCAAAATCATTAATTATCCAAGATCAAATATTAGATAATCCCCCACCAAAATCATTAATTAACAGTTACCCACATAAATAAGAATTATCTCAAATTACTTAAAATACTACTCACCTATCACCTCTCGTCCTTTCCTTCACTTGACTATAGATTTTGTAATACTGTTATCTTTTTGATCTACGGTTGTCATACATGTATCACATCTTACTCATAATGCTTCATTAACTTGATTCTTATTCCCCGCTAACATTTATGTCTATCACTTTATTTTGAAAACTCAAACAAGACATTCTTTTGCTTTTAGCTCCCCTTGCTCCATCTACTGGCTCTTTGGGTTGCCTAACATTCTTTCTTTACTATGGACGGAAGTCACACTAAGATAATATTTATCCCTTTCAGGCTTCCAGTGCCTATCTTTGTAGTTCTCATATCTAGTTGTACTATTTTAGAGTGCACCATCTGGGCGTCTCACAAGAAGATCTATTAGCATATTTGCAATATCCTTTGGAAATGTCAACTAACACAAACAATCTATTCCCTATTTTTGCGTTACCCTAACCCCAGTTAGATCTTGATATCCTGCTTTCTCTTATACTGCTTCTGTTAGCCCTATAGGGCATAAATGAGATGGGTGCGGCCAATTGTACATACCTCTGTTATTGTTAAAGGTAACTACATGTCTTAGTACCCACATGATCTACTAAAGACCCTACATTTATTCGTCATAAGCATGATGTGAAATCGAGTTTCTCTGACTCAACTCTTCTACAGCCACATTCAATCTCTTACCAACTGTCGTTTGGATATAGGTATCGTCTTATTACGAATAAGATAAAGTTTAGGAAATTGAGTCCTTACAACTGAGCTCTACCACAGGATCTAGAGTAAGAATAAAGAGTGACAGTCTTAAATGCCCTGTAGCCTCCTGCTTATAAGTGTGGTGCACAATACACCCATAACCAAGACTTTACTAGATATGGCTTGTAGACTTCCTAGGACAGAACTGCTCTGATACCACTTTTGTCACGACCCAAACCGATGGGCCGCGACGGGCACCCGGTGCCTTACTCAACCGAGTACCAACATAATGTATCTTTTTGTATCATACTATCATAGATAACTGAGCTGGAGGGGCTGCCGTGAGATAAGTAGAATACCACATGAAATATCAACTTATGCATAAGACATACGGGCATATAAGACAAAAATAACCACTCGTACACTGAACATAGGCCGACTAGACCATGAAATCTTTTATGTACATGACATCTGTCTACAGGCCTCTAAGAATACATAATTCTCATAAAGATCCGGACAGAGCCCCGCCATACTAAACAATACACGTCTAAATCATACTGACCAAACAAGCAACTCCGAAGCAAATGGAGCGCACCAACATCTTCCGCTGAGCTGATATCCTACTTGGA
This sequence comes from Nicotiana otophora, assembly GCA_000715115.1. Taxonomy (NCBI): domain Eukaryota; kingdom Viridiplantae; phylum Streptophyta; class Magnoliopsida; order Solanales; family Solanaceae; genus Nicotiana; species Nicotiana otophora. Next base: position 5,870 of record AWOL01S0032360.1, read on the forward strand.
GGACTCTCGACCTGTCTATCAGGACCTGCGAGCATGAAACGCAACATCCCCAAGTAAAGGGATGTCAGTACAAATAATGTACCGAGTATGTAAGAAATGAAAATTAGTAAACAATAGACATAAGAAAAACATAGAGTAAAAGAATCAACATGTATGTCTGAATAGCTCTGTGAAACATTTAATACTTGTAATGTCATGCATATGAGTATAAATGTCATACCATGCATGGGTATATGTGTTCATAACATCATCAAGCCTCTAAGGGTATCCCATCATATCATCTCGGCCACTGTGGGAAAATATCAACGTATACCAACTGATCAGTTAGTTGTGCGTATATAACGGCGTAACCTTTTCCCATATCCCATATGCATATATATACATATAAATACGCGTATATAACGCCATCTGGTCATGGGTCAATGTACATGTATAAATGAATGTAATGCATGAAAAGTACATCAATAAAATCTTTCAGAATGTCATAAGACCATTATACCTCTGATTAATATCATGAAATGAACTTTATCAGCTTACGTACTTTCTGAGACCCATGAACAGACTATAGAATAATAAGACATATGGGGAATCAAGAGCGTAGGCACCTCTAATACTTCTATGAATAGAGTCATTTATATATGTTGTGCATTTGCTTATTTCGTTTGTGTCGTATAGATAATGCCAAAGGAAAAGAAGGGATAGCCTTAACATAACTGAGCCGCTTTTCTTGACGATCCCTCTAACACATTTCTTTTGTGAAAACACGCAACGACTGATCGAAGTAGGGAAAAATCTATATGATATTCTTGAGAAAGATTGCACTGTACTCCCTTATAATCGCAAATTTCGGTTGCTATAACATTCCGTAGTATAACTTCTTTTGCTCAAAATCCGTTGCTTGGTAGATGTAAAACATCTCCATTTTTGTGAGTTAAAGAGATTCTATCGTTACTTTAGCAACATGCATCCCTTAATAAGGTAAGAAGACCCTTATCTTTGTGGGTTTGTGGGCCCCACCTTGCAAGGTGACTAAGCCACATAATATATATATATATAAATGTGCCACATTTCACTCATATATAAGAGTCATAATGATAGGTCTTTGATCCTTGTCACTTGCTGCCACGTCTAGGAAGGCATACCAAACTTATCCAGAATCATTAATTATCCAAGATCCAATATTATCTAATCCCCCACAAAAATCATTAATTAACCAATTACTCATATAAATAAGAATTATCTCAAATTATTTAAAATACTACTCACTTTTAACATACCTTATATACCTTACTATCATGGTCATGTAGTACCTTGTATGGCATTGGTCCATAAATACGGGGTATTATAGCTCGGACCATATTTTATCCCAAAATGTCAAACTTCGACGAAACTCATTTTCTTTGATTTGCTTACCCTCTCACCTTCACGAAATTACTTATCACTTGTTTGAAATAGCATAATACTTATAATTCCAAAATAATCTCATTCCCAAACTTACGTCGATTAACTTACGACGAATTTTTAACGTACACAAATACGGGATGTAACATCTCATTTCCGAGCTTTCACCAATTTATTTTTGGCATACTTTCAAGTACAAACAAATATGGGGTGTAACAGTTGTACTCAACTGAACCTGTGTGCCTAAGTCTCGCTACACTCCACTCCAAATATGTGATGTAAACTGTGTGCCCCTATCAAAAATGATGGACACTGGCACATCGTGAAGGTGAACAATCTCGCGTATATAAATCTCAGCTAACCACTCTGAAGAATAAGTAGTACCGACTAGAATAAAATGCGCGGACTTGGTAAATCTATCCATAGTCATCCAAATAGCATCAAACTTCTATGAAGTCCATGGGAGAGCAACTACGAAGTCCTTGGTGTTCCGCTCCCACTTCCACTCCGAAATTTCAAGTCACTGAAGCAATCCGCCCGATCGCTGGTTCTCGTACTTCACATGCTGACAATCTAAACACTGAGCTACAAAACCCACTATATCTTTCTTCATCCTTCTCCACAAATAATTCTTCCTCATGTCATGATACATCTTTACGGCACCGGGTGAATGGAATACCGCAAACTGTGGGCCTCCTCAAGAATCAACTCACGCAGCTCATCTACGTTCCGTATACAAATCCGGACCTGCATCCTTAACACCCCATCATCTCCAATAGTAACATCTTTGGTATCGCCGTGCTGAACGGTGTCCTTCAGGACAAGTAAATGGGGATCATCATGCTGGCGCTCTCTTATGCGGTTATATAAGGAAGACCGAGAAATGTCACAAGCTAGAAGTCGACTGGGCTCCGAAACATCTAACCTCATGAACTGATTGGCTAAAACCTAAACATCTGATGCAAGTGGTCTCTCACCAACATGAATAAATGCAAGACTACCCATACTCATCGCCTTTCTACTCAAGACATTGGCCACCACATTGGCCTTCCCGGAATAATACAAAATGGTAATATCATAGTCTTTTAGCAGCTCCAACCATCTATGCTGCCTCAAATTTAGATCCTTTTGTTTGAATAAGTTTTGTAGGATCCGGTGATCTGTAAATACCTCACAAGACATACCGTAGAGATAGTGCCTCCAAATCTTTAATGCATGAATAATAGCTGCCAACTCTAAATCATGAACATGGTAGTTCTTCTCTTGTGGCTTCGACTGGAGCGAAGCATAAGCAATTACTCTATCCTCTTGCATTAAGACACACCCAATACCAATCCGAGAATGTTACATCCCGTATTTTAATATTATAATTAGTCGTAATAATCAATATGAGCTAGAAGGGGTTAAGACCATTCATGAGATTATAGAGGATTGGTGACTATGTTATTGTAAGACTCTGTAAGTTTAACAACACTGATACCGTTAGATGCATTTTGATATGGTATTTATTTTGAGTGGAACATTTATCGTAGAACAATGTTTCAAAAGTATGATTTTATATAGTTATTAATATTACTACTTTCGAAAATGCTTTAAATTATACACATAATAGAAGAAAGTTTTTGCGATTTTCTTTATTGTAAATATAGAAATTATTTTCTCACAAGAAAAGAAGGTTATCTTTTTACCATTTTAAGAATTAAGCGTACCAGAATTATACTTTTTATATGATATTAGGAAAATTATAAGTTGAGAAAATATATGTATTTTTACATGTATATTTTAATAAAATAATAGTGTATGTATTTATTTTATATGGTACCACATAACCAATATAGTAGGGTACATAAAGTGTGTTAAAAATGAGTAGTATTTTAAGTAATTTGAGATAATTCTTAATTAGTAGGATAATTGGGTAATTGATGAATTTTAGTGGGAGATAATTAAAAATCTTTGGATAAAGTTAGATTATCTCACGTGGCAGTTTTTGCCTTAGAAACATTATGATTCTTACATTCATTAAAATAGGTGGCATGAATCAAAATGACATTTTGAAAAAGGGATAGTTGGCATGGCAGTATTTAAAGGAAGAAAACAAAGGAGATTTCAACTCCTTTCAGTTTTAATTTAAGAAGCTTCATCCAATACAACGGGCATTATCAGTTCACCCTTTTCAATGCTTCTACACACCCCGTTTCAATCCAAAACCTTACTTTTACAACTCTCCTAAAATTGATACACAGTATCATTGTTCCCGTTCTACTTCTTTTTCCACTTTCGAGAGAGCTAAAATCCTTGTTGCTAACAAACAGCAACCCCTAGATGATGAAAATGAGGTTTTACAAGAAAATGTTGTTTCTGCTACTGCTGATGATGGAATGGATTTGGGATGGTTACCTGCTTTTCCTCACGTTTGGATTGCTTCTATGTCCAAATTTCCTATTTGGTTATCACATTGGAGTATTGAATGGTCCTATTGTCTCGATTGCGAAAGAGCTTGGGTTTGAGGGAATTCATTTCTTGAAGGACTTGTGGTGAGCATATTTATTGGTGGTGCATTCATAGGAAGCATAGCCTCTGGTTCCCTTGTTGATAAACTTGGTTATCATCACACATTTCAAATTGACACACTACCACTTATTCTTGGGGCAATTGTAAGTGCACAAGTTCATTCCATTGAAGAAATGCTCTTGGGAAGATTCCTTGTTGTCCTTGGTATTGGGGTTAATACAGTATTAGTTCCAATTTATATTTCTGAGATTGAAGTATAACGGGCTGAACCGTCATCGTGTGGTTAGGTAAACGACAAAGGTATGTTAAGGCTATCCCTTCTTTTCTTTTGGCATGATCCAAGTAACGATACGTAAACGTAATGCTATTCCATAAGTGGTTCTACTCTTAGCAGTTAAGGATGTCTATGTTATTCATTCCGGTAAAGTGATATTCAAGCATGTCTAAGTATGTATCTAGTCCCTATTGAGGTATATGATAGAGATGTTAATGTTTATAATATGGTAATACATGTATCTTCATGCATATTCATTTACAACCGTGCTACGGTCGGTCGAGCAGTTACATATTTACCACCGAGCTACGGCCGGTTGGGCAGTTACACATTTACCACCAAGCTATGGTCAGTCGGGCAGTCATGTATTTACCACCGCGCTACAGCCGGTATGGCTGTTACCACTGACCAGTTGGGCAGTCATGCATCATACGATATGGATAATAGAAATAGTCTCAAAGAGAAGCATTATATATGTAAGTATAATATGTATGCATATACGGTAGAACTTTAGAGATTCAGGTTGATTCTTATATGTCTTTAATTAATGTTATGTTTCAGTTCTGCCTTACATAGTCAGTACATTATTCGTACTGACGACCTTTTGTTGGGGACGCTGCATCCATGCCTGCAGGTATAGATAATCAGTTTGACGAGCCCTCATAGTAGACGAGATTGGCATTCAGCGAAGGATCGGTAAGACTCTACCTCATTCGGAGTGCAGCCGAGTCTCTGAGTCATCGTGTCAGAGTTTTGCTACAGACTTATGGGTAGGCCGGTACCCTGTCCCATTTGATGTCAAATAATCTTAGAGGCTTTGTAGACAGAGGTTCATTTTGTACAGTATGTCAGAGGTCTTGACAACCATATGTATTCATGTTTTAAGAAAAATGGTTCATTAATACAGTGTTTGCCCACTTGTAATTATACATTAAGTGTTGTGGCCATATTGGCCCATGGCAGTTAGAAAGAGAAAAAGAGTTTCAGAGTGGTTTCCTCAGGCCAGCATGGCACCGTGTGCCAGCCACGCCTCCCCAGGTTTGGGGCATGACAAAGTGGTATCAGAGCGGGTCGTGTCCTAGGGAGTCTACAAAGTCGTGTCTAGTAGAGTCTCACTTATGGGTGTGTTGCATGCCACATTTATAATTGAGAGGCTATGGGGCATTTAGGAAATGTTACCCTTCTTTTTGTTTCCAGATCCTTCCATAGAGCTAAGTTGTAAGAAGTCAGTATAAAGTTTCCACCGAATTTTGTATGCACTAGAGGTGCTATCACAATAGAGCTTTAAGGCATAGATGTAATTTCTACTTATGTGGAAGGGAAGTTATGAAAGAAATAGAAGATACGATGCAAGATTGAAAGGTAAGTAAGGTAAAGGTGAAGAAGATACGAGATACTCAAGTGCAAAAGGTTATGAATAGTTCAGAGCTCAGATAGAGGTTGGGTTTTAGTTTAGTATACAAGGGAGACCCTAACGAAAGTTTTGAAAATCTCTAAGAGTTAACATTCGAGGACGAATGTTTCTAAAGGGGGGAAGGATGTTACATCCCGTACTTTAATATTAGAATTAGTCGTAGTAATCCATATGAGCTAGAAGGGGTTAAGACCATTCATGAGATTATAGAGGATTGGTGACTATGTTATTGTAAGACTCCGTAAGTTTAACAACATTGATACCGTTAGATACATTTTGATATGGTATTTATTTTGAGTGGAACATTTATTGTAGAAAAATGTTTCAAAAGTATGATTTTATATAGTTATTAATATTACTACTTTCGAAAATGCTTTAAATTATACACATAATATAAGAAAGTTTATGCGATTTTCTTTATTGTAAAGATAGAAATTATTTTCTCACAAGAAAAGAAGGTTATCTTTTTACCATTTTAAGAATTAAGCGTACGAGAATTTTTACTTTTTATATGAGATTAGGAAAATTATAAGTTGAGAAAATATATGTATTTTTACATGGATATTTTAATAAAATAATAGTGTATGTATTTATTTTATATGGTACCACATGACCATGATAGTAGGGTACATAAAGTGTGTTAAAAATGAGTAGTATTTTAAGTAATTTGAGATAATTCTTAATTAGGTGAATAATTGGGTAATTGATGAATTTTAGTGGGAGATAATTAAAAATCTTTGGATAAAGTTAGATTATCTCACGTGGCAGCTTTTGCCTTAGAAACATTTTGACTCTTACATTCATTAAAATAGGTGGCACGAATCAAAATGACACTTTGAAAAAGGGATAGTTGGCGTGGCAGTATTTAAAGGAAGGAAACAAAGGAGATTTCAACTCCTTCCAGTTTTAATTTAAGAAGCTTCATCTAATACAACGGGCATTATCAGTTCACCCTTTTCAATGCTTCTACACACCCCGTTTCGATCCAAAACCTTACTTTTACAACTCTCCTAAAATTGATACACAGTATCCTTGTTCCCGTTCTACTTCTTTTTCACTTTCCAGAGAGCTAAAATCCTTGCTGCTAACAAACAACAACCCCTAGATGATGAAAATGAGTTTTTACAAGAAAATGTTGTTTCTGCTACTGCTGATGATGGAATGGATTTGGGATGGTTACCTGCTTTTCCTCACGTTTTGATTGCTTCTATGTCAAATTTCCTATTTGTTTATCACATTGGAGTAATGAATGGTCCTATTGTATCGATTGCGAAAGAGCTTGGGTTTGAGGGGAATTCATTTCTTGAAGGACTTGTGGTGAGCATATTTATTGGTGGTGCATTCATAGGAAGCATAGCCTCTGGTTCCCTTGTTGATAAACTTGGTTATCATCACACATTTCAAATTGACACACTACCACTTATTCTTGGGGCAATTGTAAGTGCACAAGCTCATTCCATTGAAGAAATGCTCTTGGGAAGATTCCTTGTTGTCCTTGGTATTGGGGTTAATACAGTATTAGTTCCAATTTATATTTATAAGATTGAAGTACCAACGAGCTGAACCATCATCGTGTGGTTAGGTAAACGACAAAGGTATGTTAAGGCTATCCCTTCTTTTCTTTTGGCATGATCCAAGTAACGATACGTAAATGTAATGCTATTCCATAAGTGGTTCTACTCTTAGCAGTTAAGGATGTCTATGTTATTCATTCCGGTAAAGTGATATTCAAGCATGTCTAAGTATGTATCTAGTCCCTATTAAGGTATATGATAGAGATGTTAATATTTATAATATGGTAATACATGCATCTTCATGAATATTCATTTACCACCGAGCTATGGCCGGTTGGGCAATCATGCATTTACCACCGAGCTACGGCCGGTTGGGCAGTTACACATTTACCACCAAGCTACGGCCGGTCGGGCAGTCATGCATTTACCACCACGCTACGGCCGGTCGGGCAGTTACCATTGACCAGCTGGGCAGTCATGGATCATACAATATGGATAATAGAAATAGTCTCAAAGAGAAGCATTATATATGTAAGTATAATATGTATGTATATACGGTGGCACTTCAGAGATTCAGGTTGATTCTTATATGTCTTTAATTAATGTTATGTTTCGGTTCTGCCTTACATAGTCAGTACATTATTCGTACTGATGTCCTTTTGTTGGGGACGCTGCATCCATGCCTGCAGGTATAGATAATTAGTTTGACGAGCCCTCATAGTAGACGAGATTGACATTCAGCGAAGGATCGGTAAGACTCTACCTCAATCGGAGTGCAGCCGAGTCTTTGAGTCATCGTGTCAGAGTTTTGCTATAGACTTATAGGTAGGCCGGTACAGTATATCAGAGGTCTTGACGGCCATATGTATTCATGTTTTAAGAAAGATGGTTCATTAATACAGTGTTTGCCCGCTTGTAATTATACATTAAGAGTTGTGGCCATATTTGCCCATGGTAGTTAGAAAGAAAAAAAGAGTTGCAGAGTGGTTCACTCGGGCCAGCACGGCACCGAGTGCCAGCCACACCTCCCCAGGTTTGGGGCGTGACAAAGTGGTATCGGAGTGGGTCATGTCCTAGGGAGTCTACAAAGTCGTGCCTAGTAGAGTCTCACTTATGGGTGTGCTGCGTGCCACATTTATAATTGAAGGGCTATGGGGCATTTAGGAAATGTTACCCTTATTTTGTTTCCAAATCGTTCCATAGAGCTAAGTTGTAAGAAGTTAGTATAAAGTTTCAACCAAATTTTGTATGCACTAGAGGTGCTATCACAATAGAGCTTTAATGCGTAGTTGTAATTTCTACTTATGTGGAAGGGAAGTTATGAAAGAAATAGAAGATACGATGCAAGATTGAAAGATAAGTAAGGCAAAGGTGATGAAGATACGAGATACTCAAGTACAAAAGGTTATGAATAGTTCAGAGCTCAGATAGAGGTTGGGTTTCCGTTTAGTATACAGGGGAGACCCTAGCGAAAGTTTTGAAAATCTCTAAGAGTTAACATTCGACGACGAATGTTTCTAAAGGGGGGAAGGATGTTACATCCCGTACTTTAATATTAGAATTAGTCGTAGTAATCCATATGAGCTAGAAGGGGTTAAGACCATTCATGAGATTATAGAGGATTGGTGACTATGTTATTGTAAAACTCCGTAAGTTTAACAACATTGATACCGTTAGATACATTTTGATATGGTATTTATTTTGAGTGGAACATTTATTGTAGAAAACTGTTTCAAAAGTATGATTTTATATAGTTATTAATATTAATACTTTCGAAAATGCTTTAAATTATACACATAATATAAGAAAGTTTATGAGAATTTCTTTATTGTAAAGATAGAAATATTTTTCTCACAAGAAAAGAAGGTTATCCTTTTACAATTTTAAGAATTAAGTGTACGAGAATTTTTACTTTTTATATGAGATTAGGAAAATTATAAGTTGAGAAAATATATGTATTTTTACATGGATATTTTAATAAAATAATAGTGTATGTATTTATTTTATATCGTACCACATGACCATGATAGTAGGGTACATAAAGTGTGTTAAAAATGAGTAGTATTTTAAGTAATTTGAGATAATTCTTAATTAGGTGGAGAATTGGGTAATTGATGAATTTTAGTGGGAGACAATTAAAAATCTTTGGATAAAGTTAGATTATCTCACGTGGCAGCTTTTGCCTTAGAAACATTTTGACTCTTACATTCATTAAAATAGGTGGCATGAATCAAAATGACACTTTGAAAATGGGATAGTTGGTGTGGTAGTATTTAAAGTAAGGAAACAAAGGAGATTTCAACTCCTTCCACTTTTAATTTATGAAGCTTAATCCAATGCAGCGGGCATTATCAGTTCACCGTTTTCAATGATTCTACACACCCCGTTTTGATCCAAAACCTTACTTTTACAACTCTCCTAAAATTGATACAGAGTATCCTTGTTCCCGTTTTACTCCTTTTTCACTTTCCCGAGAGTTACAATCCTTGCTGCTAACAAACAGCAACCCCCAAATGATGAAAATGAGTTTTTACAAGAAATTGTTGTTTCTGCTACCGCTGATGATGGAATGGATTTGGGATGGTTACTTGATTTTCCTCACGTTTTGATTGATTCTATGTCAAATGTACTATTTGGTTATCACGTTGGAGTAATGAATGGTCTTATTGTATCGATTGTGAAAGAGCTTGCGTTTGAGGGGAATTCATTTCTTGAAGGACTTGTGGTGAGCATATTTATTGGTGGTCCATTCATAGGAAGCATAGCCCCTGGTTCCCTTGTTGATAAACTTTGTTATTGTCACACATTTCAAATTGACACACTACCACTTATTCTTGGGGAAATTGTAAGTGCACAAGCTCATTCCATTGAAGAAATGCTCTTGGGAAGATTCCTTGTTGGCCTTGGTATTGGGGTTAATACAGTATTAGTTCCAATTTATATTTCTCAGATTGAAGTACTAACGGGCTGAACCATCATCGTGTGGTTAGGTAAACGACGAAGGTATGTTAAGGCTATCCCTTCTTTTCGCTAGGCATGATCCAAGTAACGATACGTAAACGTAATGCTATTCCATAAGTGGTTCTACTCTTAGCAGTTAAGGATGTCTATGTTATTCATTCCGGTAAAGTGATATTCAAGCAAGTCTAAGTATGTATCTAGTCCCTATTGAGTTATATGATAGAGATGTTAATGTTTATAATATGGTAATACATGCATCATCATGCATATTCATTTACCACTGTGCTGCGGCCGGTAGAGCAGTTACATATTTAATACCGAGCTACGGCCGGTCGGGCAGTCATGCATTTACCACCGAGCTACGGCCGGTTGGGCTGTTACACATTTACCACCGAGGTACGGTCGGCCGGGCATTCATGCATGTACCACAGCACTATGGCCGGTCGGGCAGTTACCACTAATCAGTTGGGCAGTCATGCATCATACAATATGGATAATAGAAATAGTCTCAAAGAGAAGCATTATATATGTAAGTATAATACGTATGCATATACGATGGAACTTCAGAGATTCAGGTTGATTCTTATATGTCTTTAATTAATGTTAGGCTTCAGTTCTACCTTACATACTCAGTACATTATTCGTACTGACGTCCTTTTGTTGGGG
>AWOL01S0032372.1:0-19710 GCA_000715115.1 Nicotiana otophora
AAATATGCCAAACATCACTACCATTACGGTGAATGGTGTGGTCACTTCTACTTCGACGGAGTTGGCGTTGCTGAGAGCGCTGTTACTTCAACCTCGAACGGAGTCGGTGCGGCTACCTCAACTTCAATCGGTGACTGTATATGTACCACAATAGGCGTGAGAGTGACTGGAGGCATTTTGGGATCATCCTCTTCTCGAATGAGCCCAATTGACCACTCTGGGTCCCATTCTTCATCAGTTTCTATCACATTTACCCCCTCGCCCCTATGATCCGGGAGGGGATTATTTCGGACGTTAGGTGCAGTCTCCTTTGCCTGTATAACTTTGGTATCAATCAGCGTTTGGATATTATCCTTCAGAGTGCGGCATTCATCATTAGTGTGCCCCTTCATGCCCGAATGGTAGGCACATGTCTTATTTGGATTGACCCGTTGAGAGGAATTTTCCATGGCGACAGCGGGAATAGGAGTGACATAACCGGCATTTTTCAATCTCGCATACAACTGGTCAATAGGTTCGACAATAGGAGTGTATTGTCTGGGCGGCCTACGGTCGAAAATTGGCCTGGGTGTTTGGTAGTTTTGGCGGGCTGGTGGTGAGTGGTAATATGTTGGCTGAGTGTTGTAAGTGTGGTAGGCGGTAGTGGGTTGTTGATATCTAGGAGGTGAAGGCTGATATGTGGGTGGAGGTGTTTGGTATGTGAGAGGAGACTTCAGACCTTGGGCTACTATCACAGTCCCTACTTCCTTCTTTTTAGATATACCCCCCGATTGCAAGGCTTTGTTCGTAGCCTGGAGTGCCTCGAAATTTGTTACCATCCCTCTTTTGATTCCCTCTTCTATTCTTTCTCCAAATTTGATGATGTCGGAGAATTTATGATTTTCAATAACCATCAACCTCTCATAATATTGCGGATCCTGGGCCAAATAAAGAATTTGTTCATTTGTTCTTCTTCCAATGCTGGTCTTACTTTGGCAGCCTCTAATTTCCACCGAGTAGCATACTCACAGAAAGTTTTTGTCGGCTTCTTCTTAAGATTTTGGATATAGAAGACGTCTGGTGCATTCTCTGTGTTGAATCTGAACCGATCCATAAAATCTGACGCTATGGTTACCCAATTAATCCACTTCTTTGGATTTTGACTGATGTACCAGGATAGGGCATCTCCAGTTAGTCTCCTCATGAAAAGCTTCACGTGTATTATTTCATCTTTACCAACCCCTACGAGCTTGTCGTAATATGTCCTTAGATGTACCTTTGGATCACCTGTCCCATCGAACATTTCGAACTTAGGAGGTTTGTAACCCACTGGCAGTTCTACGTCCGGTTGAATAAATAAATCCTCATAGTTCAAACCTTTGATGCCTTTTCCGCCTTCAATACCTTGAACTCGACTTGTAAGCCTTTTAAGTTCTTCCACCATGTTCTTGATGAGCAGGTCCTTCTCGATGGATTCCGGTGTATACGGGGTTTGTTGTGAAGTGTGGGGTAAGGTTTCCATGTATATGGGGTAACTTTGGTGGACTCTAGGGATTTGGGTGTAGTGGTGATCATTGGTTGAGTTTTGGGGATCAGGAGTAGGTTGTGGTGAATTTTGAGGAGTGTGGTACATGGTAATTTGTGGGTACTGGCTCGGATGATGATGATGATATGGAGGAGTTGGTACTGGTGGAGGATTAGGATTTTGGGGAGGCGTGGCGTATTGATGAGGTGCAGGAGGATTTCGCGGGTGCTGGTTTTGTGTGTTTTGAGGAGGTGTTGGGTTTTGGGCATTTTGTTGGTTGATGTCGGGAACCTTCAGGGTAAGGGAAAGGTTTGCCAAGTTATAGACCTGCTCAAGTTCTCCTTGTAACTCCAGTATCTTTTGCTCTAATCGTAAAACCAAGTCATTCTGTGCCGGAGTACTTCGACCATCTGAAGTTTCGACATTCTCGGCGTGCGCAGCGTTGTCTTTCCTGATACCACTCATATCGTTCGTCTTAGCTTTTCCTTTGTTCTTGGGATCACTTGGAGGAGGAGGAGGTGGAGGACCTCTAGATCTGGTATGATATGTTGATGATGCCAGTAGGCACGAACCAACCTTAGGGGATGGCAATAAATAAAGAAAAGAAACAAACAAAAGGTAAATAAGTCAACAAGGAGTATTAAAAGGATATTTATGATATTTAAACATGTATTGCAGAATTATAAATTCACGTCCTAATTTGGGGACCTCATCGTGACCGAGGTAGGCCTAGCGACATATAGCGTTGGAGAAAACTCAATGTCGATAACTGCGTCATTTCATTAATATGATAAATAGACCAAATCTCTACTAAAACGACAATAATTATAAAGAGTCACTAGCGGCATTTGCCTTATTACAATCAAATTCTAAAACGAATCTAGAAAACATCATTCCTAATCTTCTCGGTCCCAGAGGGACCTTCTCCAAGCTTGCCCTTCTTAGTCCCGTCAATTAGATTCCCCAGGTCGTGCATGTCCAACAACAGATACGTCCTTGCTAGATGTCCTCCTTCATTGCCCTCTGCGTTCTGACAATCCGAGACCCTTTTCCTCATCTTTCCCTCAAGTTCCATCAAACCCTGCTCCAAATACTCCAACCTTTCTGTTGATTTAGTAGAGATTCCCCTCCATACATTGATTGCTTCGATGTCCACGTTATGTTGTTCCAAATGCCTGGCCTCAGATTCAATGACCCTTTTGCGCAACCTCATGTATTTGACTTGTGCTTCAGCAACGCCGTCTATGACCCTATTTCTCAAATCAACCCGTGGCTTGACCTCTCCTACTATGTCATAGACCAACCATATTGGGTAGAAGTACACATGGCCGGCATGATACCTGTCTGGCTCGGTGGTATCTTTCTCCACAATAATCTTTTGATGCCACATGTGTTGTGCCTCAAACTTGAATGGAATGGCATTTCCTTGGAAGTCTTCTTTGTAATGAACCATTTTGGAAACTCGTGGTATAACCTGTTTTCTCCCAGCTTGCCTCATGACTCTGATAGGAGCATAAGGATAAATTCCCCTTAATCCGATTAGCACTAGATGAGGAACATCTCTCGACCTGATGATGAATTCACTGCTAGGGAACCACTCGAACATCCAATGTACCTTGTCATCAGTCAAATTGCTAAAGAAATGTACCCAGCTCATAGCATTTTCGGGTTGTGCAAACCTGTCTGGGATAAAAGTCATTTTGTTCGGATGGTGATAAGCTATGTGGTCATTCCATGGTCGTCGCGAAGATTCTTGACGGTATTGTCCTCTCTGAAGGTGTTCCAACAACCATATTTGCAGCAACAGATTGCAACCCTCAAAATGCCTATATCCCTTTTTGCAACGGTCTAAGGCTCGGTACATCTCAGCCACGATCATTGGGACAATAGTGTAAGTTTGCCCCTCAATCCCTTCCCTTAGGGTCTTAGTGACCATAGCTAGGCGAGTGTGGATACTTTCTCCTTGTATCGGGAATATCAACATCCCTAGAAAACAGACAATGAATACAAAAATCCGGCGATGAGTCCAACCCAAAGTAGTGATGGCAAATTCATCATGGTAAAGACGATATGACTTGTTGTGACCATAACACTCATAAAGGAAGTCGAATGGTATGTAAGATTTCTTCAAACAAACTAACTCATCATTTTTCATGAAACCCATCATTTTTAGGAAACCTCGAGAAGTACGGTTTTCCGGTACCAACAAGCCAGGGCTATCCCATGGGAGCCCAGCGAGCCTCCTATTTCCTCTAGAAGGAGAGTCATTTCAATATCACTAAAACGGAAGACGACCCTTTTCTCATCCCAGAATATGGTGGCAGCCTCAATTAACACATTATTCGGCTGAATATCTAACAAAGAAGGTAAATTCCCGAGAACTCTTTTCACATGGTTTTTGTCACTTGGCGAGAGATTTTCCCACCAATCTAGCAACAAAGGTGGGATACTTCGAACCATGCTGAATCTGGGGACTTCGTGCCTCATTTCTGCAAAATAAATAAAGTTAGCCTTTTCCCCCTCCGAATTCGACTATTTACACATTAATGATTAGTATATTGGCACGTTTTTTTAAATAATGCACATATCATGATTGTACCCATTGGGATTTAAGGAAATCCCGGCGGGCTTTGGACAAGGCTTGCCTTAGAGAGTTATTATGCGAATAGCGTTCTAACCCATACTAGGTTCAGACATGATGCCTGCACAGTTAATATTAGAGTGGGGATTTCTAGAAGAGTCTAGACTGGTACCCTCAAGTGGACAACTTGAGAGGGGAAGGCACAGAACAATCGATTGCACCGCTGATCGACTAGTTTTACCGCAAATGAGCATTTCCAAATTTAAAAGGTTGATTTAGGAAGAGCGTGGACACTCATCAAGCGCCGCTATGGTATTAATTACGCACGAGTGGAATATGATGTGGAGTATGCTTTATGTAAAGATAAAACAACATGTTGTCAAGTATTTTGCATGATGAAGACAATAAACGCAGTATTAAATAGAGCGTAAAGACATAAAAAGAAAGGAAAACAAGGAAGAAGTTAGTTTGCGCAATGTGAAAGAATTGCAATAAAGCAAACAAAAGGGTAGGGATGGGGAAAGACATGATATAACAAATTTTAAAAAACAAATGATTCGGAGCAAGTGAACATAACTGGAAAATAAAGGGAAAACGCATATTGTAACCAAATTAGGCAAAGATTTGCATATTAATATGAATTCACATAAAGGGAAAATAGGGAAAAGGATGTGCATGTAGCAATAAAAGGGAAACAGGAGCAGGATATTCATGTAACATCAAAATAACAAAGACGCGCTTATCATAGAAGACTAATTCATATAGACCAAGTTCGCTATGGTAAGAGCCTAAACAATATCCCTAGTAGAGTCGCCATACTGTCGCGCCCCTCTTTCTCACGAAATTGGGTTTCGACACGTGACAACTCTTTTAAACGAAGGTGTTAAAAGATAGAATCATCACCTAACGGGTTTGAGGTACGTTAGGGAACCTATTTGCAAATAACTCTTGTTTAACCAGGTTGCGTCACTAAAGATCGGGTAAACGCTCAAATTACCTCGAAGAGAAGGTGTTAGGAACTCTTGAGATCCACAACTGTGGGTCCCGGCCAAACTTGAATTATATGAATTAGTCAAATAGTCAGAGAGAAAAACAAGAAGTTAAAAAATATCATTATTAGAAAGTCCGTGAGTAAACACAGATAATTGGTTTAAAGACAAGATGGGGGGTCCTAAGTTTTTTAGCATAAATGATCACCCCGTGCAACATAAATAATACTTCGTAACTCCCTCGAGGTGGGGTGTTACTCATATTATTCAGCGGGTACAGACTATTATCTCCTGCTACCCGATTACTATCTTTAAATTTTTACCTAAATCGCATTAGTTGATTCTAAATCGTGCCCTATGCGTGCACTACCCGTCTCGTGCCTATGGCCCAGGAGGCGTTTGGACCTCTATTTTGGATGGTTTCTAGACTTAGCTTAGACTGCTCAGAAATGATAAAACTAGGTGACATACAAAACAAGTTGGACTTCATATAAAAGCAATTAAGGGTTCAAGTTAGCCTCCACATTTAGACAACAAATGCACACGAATAAATTTTCACATTAAACGTTAGACAATTTCAGGATTGAGGCAAATTAAATCCATTAGGCCCTATAGACATGGTTTCTATGTGACCTTGGGATTCGAACATGCAGATAGTTTCAGATGCAAGATACTACCTTTGTAGACGTGATTTCTGAACAACTATACATTTTAGGGAATCTGGTATTGCGAGCTGATTGTTGAAATTATAGATTACAAGTAGTTAAACCTATAGACATGATTTCTAGGTGATTTGTGCAGTAGTTGGCAGTGATAACTATTAAAAATACTCAGAATTACCTAGTTTGATCCTATAGGCATGCTTTTTAATAGCGGCAGAGTTAAGCATTGAAACAGTGTTTGAAAGTTCAATATTAGCACTTAAAGCAAGATTTCTACGATTAGCGATTGAAACTGATTTTAGCTTCTATAGGCATGTTTCCTAAATGAGCAATTATAACAACAACACATTAACCAATTAAACCCTATAGGCATGATTTCTAAAATGCAGATTTGGTAGAACATAAATTAACAGAACCTTATGGTCATAGCACCTAATGAATATACTGTAATGCACATTGAGACATTGGTTATTTTATTTTCTATAGGCAGGACATCTAGCATGTAGAAACAGAATATGTTAAACGAATTAAATACATATAGGAAGGTTATCTAACACACACAACAGCAGAATATGTTCGAGCAAAGTAAACACCTATAGGCAGGATTTCTACCTGTTTCATGCAAATATTAAAATAAACCCCTTTTCCCAATTTTACTAACACTCCAATTGTTATTATAATATTATTACAAGCCCAATGAGTGAAATAAATTACAGAATTATAGAATAGCTATAGTGGGCCTAAGGCAGGCCCAATGTATACCTAGCCAAGCTAGGCCTTCAACACAGTTTCACAATAGTCCAGAAACAATCTCCATTCACACAACATAGCCCACATCTAGTAGCCATCAAAAGTCCTAAAGGTATAGCAAGTTACACAAACCAACTAGTTTATCCAGTAGGTGAGAAGAGGGGGCAAAGTTGACCAATTAGGAAAAAGGTGGAAAAGAACCTTGGACCCTAGTGTGTCAGATTTCCCAAGGGCTTCAAGAACCCAGGGCAGTGCTCACACTAGGGAGGTTGATAGAGGAGACTTAGGGGAAGGGCTTTGGCTTTCAGCTAGCCCCAGAATTAAACAAGAAACAACCAGTGAAAATATGAGTAAGGTAATAGGTTTGGAAAATATTTGCAAACTTATAAGATAATCACATAATGAACTCCAAAAGCAAATTAACACACTGTGCAGGGTGACATATGATAAGGAACAAGGAGCCTGGGATTGCAAGGTCAACAGGCAAGGGCATTAGACTAGTAAAACCAAGTAATGCAACCAGTGTAGAACTTAAAGGATCAGATTATACTAAACTCAGGATTACACAGTATAATACAAACAAGATTAGATATCATAAAGGGTATCGGTCAATGAGGATTAGTTTAAAGGATAACAGGTTGTTAGAGGTGAAGAATTGGACATGGCAAGAACACATAGAGTGGCAACCATAGTCATGGGAGCACACTACACTTAGAGTAAGGTCTTAAACAAGTCAAGGCATGCTAATAACATCAATTAATCACTAGAAGTTTAGAATTAGGTAGAGAATCATGGATTAAACCATATAATCAAGGCAGAACATTCGAATTATCAACAACACCAAACTAAACATGCTTCATTCTGTCTAAATTAACTAAGTTAGGTGCAAAGATATTATTAGACTAGCAATTATAGGCAGAATTACACATAAAGAGAGTCAAGGGAATACATTAAGTCGTGCAATTTCAAAGAACATGCTAACATAAGAGAATAAACATTGCGAGGGTTTAGAAACTAACCAGTAATTGTTCAATAAACAAAAAAAGAACAGCAGTAATGACCCAGAGTCTCAAATGTGTCAAGTTCCCAAGGGTTTCAAGAACCCAGGGCAGTGCTCACACCCAAGAGATGGTTAGAAAAGTATAAATCCGGTGGCCTTGGCTTTTAGTCGGCCAAGAGCCAAATAGAACAGAATAGTAAACAAATACAGAGTAGAAACCTCAATTTTTAGTGAGAGTTTTTAGTGACTTTTTTGGCTGTTCAAAAAGGGGAAAGGGAATGGGTTTATATAGTGGTAAAAATCAGCACATAAGTAAGGAAATACGAACAATCAGACCATAAAAGGAAAGAAGAACACATAAATCAATTTAAAATCAAATTAGGAGAATAAGCCGGTAAACCTTAGTTTTTTAGAAAAATAAATATCAACGGAATATACACAGAAACGGTAGCATAGGATAAATATAGACACAAATAATACTCAAAATTAGAGAATCGAACCAATTTTGGTTCGATTTGAAGAGATCTGTAAACCCTAGTTTTTAAGGAAAAATAAGAATCAACAAAAATGCACAAATATTTGTACTCACAATAGAACAAATGATGAACATAGACAGAATAGTAAAAAGATCAGTGATTTGAACCTATTTTGGTTCGATCTTGTAGAGATCTGCTTTCTATGTTTAGGCAAGCAGTATAGGAGAGTAACTAATACCTGGAGGAGGTCATATATAGCAAGTAGTAGCCATAGAATCCCATATTAGACGGGATTATCAGAGGATTTAGGGGGCGACGGCTAGGGTTATTATGAGGGAGAAGAGAGGTAAGGGATATTAGGGCGGCAGACGGGGGAGAATGGGATTAGGGTTGGGGTTTGGGTTAGTTTAAAGGGGAGGGTTTGATATGGGCCGTTGATCTCAGAGATCAACGGCCACGATTAAAGGGTAGTTGGGTCGGGTTATTAGAAACGGGTCGCGATCGGGTTAGGGGTTGGGTTAATTTGGTTTGGGCTAGGAGTTGTTTGGGCTAGTGTACTAGGCTTTGGGCCTTTGTTCGGTCCGAAAATAAGTTCAAGAGTGGGCTAGTTTTTAAATACCCAATATTTTAGCAAAACAATAATTTATAAAAGTAATTAATAAATAACAAAAATATTACTTGTGCACTAAAATGATTAAAAATGATAACTTACATTATAAAAATATAAAAAGTTATTTTTTGCATAAATAATATAATTATACATGAATATGGGATATTATTGCAAAAATATGCAATTAGCCTAAAAATGCAAATATAATTATAAAAAATGCAGTAAAATATTTAATAACATAAATGTTGGTGTAAATGATAAGTTTGTATGATTAAATCATCATAAAAATAATTTGAAGGATAATTATTGGATATTTATACAATAAAATGCAGAAAGAAATTAATTTAAAGCCTTTAAAAATTATGGAAAATTATGAAAACATCTTGTACAGGTTTATAAACTAAATGATAAT
This sequence comes from Nicotiana otophora, assembly GCA_000715115.1. Lineage (NCBI taxonomy): Eukaryota > Viridiplantae > Streptophyta > Magnoliopsida > Solanales > Solanaceae > Nicotiana > Nicotiana otophora. The sequence continues at coordinate 8,985 of AWOL01S0032372.1, forward strand.
GCAAATATACTATTTTATTTTTAAAAAATATGAGAAAAAAATTGGGTATCAACAGATAGGTGGGCGGGTGGTAAAGTAACTGGTGCAGAAGTCATAACCTGACCCCTCTACTGAACTGGACCTCCAAAGCGATATGGACACTGCCTCCACACATGTCCAAACTCCCCGCACTCGAAGGACATCCTTGATGGTGGTGGGGACTAAATCGGGCCCCGAGAACCAGAATAACTGCTAGAAGAACCTGGCACAGACGAACCCTGAACAAATGGATCATGGGATGAACTCTAAGCTGGGAGGGCACTGAGAGATGACTGACCCGAATGAGCACTGCACGAACCATGGCTAGCTGATGCACCACGATGAACCGAATGGGCCATCTGAGCGGGCCTATAAGGACGACCCCTGCTGTGGTAGGACTGCCCTCCAAGAAACACCGCTAAAACCACCCAAACCACGAGGCATCTTGGCCTCCCTCTCCTCATGCTCCTGACTGCGGACCTGCTCTAGCCGCCTAGCAATATCGACCACCTCATCGAACCTAGCACCTAATGCAATCTCTGGAGTCATAACAAAGCGCAGTCCATAATTGAGGCCATCAATGAACCTCCTAATCCTCTCCCTCTCTGTGGGAACCAACCAGATTGCGTGAAGAGCTAACTATAAAAATCTTCATCTCGTATAGGGTCATGGACATACCCTCCGAGCGTAGCTGCTCGAACTGCTTATGCAACTCTTCCATGCGGGTCGGTGGCACAAAATTCTCCAAGATGAGAACAGAGAGCTCGTGCTATGTAAGTGGTGCAGCACCAGATGGCCTGCTCTGGTCATAGGCCTCCCACCATCTGAAGGCTTCCCCCAACAGCTGAAATGTAGTAAATTAGACCCCACTAGTCTCAAGAATACCCATCGTACGAAGAATCCACTGCACCTATCCAAGAAGTCCTGAGCATCCTCTGACTCAGCCCCACTAAATGATGGAGGCTTGAGCCTCTCAAACCTCTCTAGTCTCTTCTACTACTCGTCACTCATAGTGGGACCCACCTGGGCCTGAGCAAATACAACCGGCTGGGTTGGTAGTACCACCGATGTCTGAAGTCCCTGCACCACCTGCTCTAGAGTAAGGGCGGCGGGAGTCTGAGCACCTCCCCCGGCCTGAGAAGTGGCGAGCGCGACCGGAACTGAAATCGTCTGAGCAAGGCTAGTACAAACAGTCAATATCTGGGCTAGAGCCTCCTAAAGATCTGGAATCACGAAGGGACCTGCTGGTGCCTGAGCTGGTCTCGCCGGCTCAACCACGTCCGGGATCTTCTCCTGAGGTGGAGGAACTGGTGGGTCTACAGGTGCTGCTCTAGCTGCTGTACGAGCTGCACCTCGGCCTCTACCGCAGCCCTGACCTCTTGTGGCCCTAGCTGGTGGTACTGGTAGCCGTCCACCTGATCCGGTAGCACGTGTCCTCACCATCTGCGAGAGAATAGAATAACAGAAGTTTAGTTTCAGGAATCAACAAATTCCCATGACAAAAATACAAGAAAGTGAAGTTTCCCTAATGGTTCGGCAGCCTCTCGAAGATAAGTACAGACCTTTTCATACCGATCCGCAAGACTCTACAAACCTGCTCATGACTCGTGAGACCTTTATAACCTAGGATCTGATACCAACTTGTCACGACCCAAAATCTCACATGCCGTGATGACGCCTGTCGTAATACTAGGCAAGCCAAAAACTCAAAAATAACCACGCTTCTTTAATTTAAAACATACTAAAATAAGCTTGAGTAGTAAAAATCTCATAATTAATTAATAAGAAAATACCGCGACTCAATACAAAATCCCCCAAAATTCGGGTGTCACCGAGTACATGAGCATCTATATGACAATACAGTCTAACTGCTAAAAACAACTGTCTAGAAAGATAGAACCGTGCAAATAAACTGAAAAGAATGATAGCCGAGGTCTGCAGATGCCCAGGCAGCTACCTCAATAGTCTCTAACAGATAAAGCTCCAAAGCTAGCAACCGCCATGCCTAGAAATACCTGGATCTGCAAATAAAGTGCAGAGTATAGTATGAGTACAACCGACCCAATGTACTCAATAAGTAACAAGACTAACCTTGGGTTGAAAGTAGTGACGAGCTCAGACAGGTACGGTCCAAATGCAGAATTTAACACTACAAAAATATAGACATACTTTCAAGTTTAACAGTTTAAGTTCAACACGAATAAAATATGCCAAGTGTGACTGATATGAGAAATGTTACATCTCTATATCTATATGTCAATTATGCACGCAAACTGTAATACAACACAGTGATAAAGTCATATGCATGCTCTCGGAGTATTCAATCTCACTCAGCACACTCAATCACTCAGTCCTCCCAGTCACTCAGTACTCTCAATCACTTGGTACTCGCACTCGACACTCGTACTCAGTAGGTACCTGCGCTCACTACTGGTATGTCAGACTCCGGAGGGGCGGACCTTGCCCAAGCGCTAAAATAAGCCAATCATCGCATGAATCAATAAAGTTTGTTGTGGCGTGTAGCCCAATCCCATAAATGTCACTCACAATCAGGCCCTCGGCCTTACTCAGTCATCAATCTCTCTAGTCTCTCGGGCTCACAAATCTCAAATGAATCAGCCCAAACAATGATAGTATGATGTAACAATAATAGCAACAAAGACTGAGATATGATATGCAAGGATAGATGTGACTGAGTACATGATTGCAGATTAAGCAAATAATTCAACAATAAAACGACCTCTGTGGGTCCCAACAGTACCAGCATATAGCCTAAACATGATTTCTAACATGAATCACAGCTCAATTCCTCTAACACATGGAGAGTACACGAATAATAACAATACTAGATGACTACACAGTTCTACGGAATCGATCGAGTCACAATTTCTACGGTACACGCCCACAGCCCGTCACCTAGCATGTGCGTCACCTCAACACCAACTACATAACACGTAATTCAAGGATTCATACCCTCAGAACCAAGTTTAGAAGTGTTACTTACCTTAAACCGTGCAAGTCTCTACTCCAACAAGCCCTTGCCTAGCGAATCGGCCTCTGAACGACTCGAATCTAGCCACAAACAACTTAATACAATCAACACAAGATATAGGGTATTTAACAAAAGTCAAAAAGTCAACCCCGGGACCACGTCTCGGAATCCAAAAAAATTAACAAAATCTGAATACCTATTCAACCACGAGTCCAACCATACCAAAATTATAAAATTTCGACACAAAATCGTCACTCAAATCCCCAAATCTTACTCTCCAATCCCTAATCCAAAATTCCCAAAATTCTACATTAAAAACACATAATTTAGGTGGGAGATTCAATGGATATTCAATATTAATAGATAAAAATGACCAAAAGTTGCATACCTCATGAAATCTAGTGAAAACCCTTCAAATATTGCCTCAATCCGAGCTCCTAAAGTTAAAAAATGAAGAAATTACTCTAACCCTCGTTTATAACACTTCTGCAAGCGAAACTGCACCTGCGGCCAAGAATTTCGTATCTGCGAAACTGCTTCTACGGTTGCACGTCCGCTTTCTCAAAGAACACTAGACACCCGACCTAGCGCACCTACGGTCCCCTCTTCAGACCTGCGGGACCGCATCTGCGGATAACCTACCGCTTCTGCGATCACCAGCCACATTGCCCAGCTCCGCTTATGCGGAACATTTCGCATAGGAGCGCGTCCGCTTTTGCAGATTCCTCCTCCGCACTTACGCTTCCTAGCTGCCTTCTCCCTTTTTGCACATGCGCGCAACTAGCTGCTTCTGCGGCCAATCCTTCTGCAGGTGCGATGACACCAGACCTTAAGCACTTCAACATATCTCCTAAGTCAAATTTCGATCCGCTAACCATCCGAAATCCACCCGAGGTCCCCGGGACCTCAACCAGATATACAAACAAGTCCTAAAATATGATACAAACTTAGTAGAGGCCTCAAATCACATCAAAAACACGAATCGCTTCTCAATTCAAGCCTATTGAAAATAATAAATTTCCAACTTCTACAATCGATACAGAAACCTATCAAATCAACTCCGATTGACCTCAAATTTTGCACACAAGTCATAAATGATACAACGGACCTATTCTAACTTACGAAACCAAAATTCAAACCCGGTAACCATAAAGTCAACTCTCGATCAAATTCTCAATTCTCCAAACTTCAATTTTTCCAACTTTCGCCAATTTAAGTCAAAATCATCTACGGACCTACAAATCAATATCCGGACACATTCCTAAGTCCAAAATCACCACACGGAGCTATCGAGACCATAAAAAGTCCGTTGCAGAGTCAATTATACATAAGTCAACATCCGGTCAACTCTTTCAACTTAGGTTTCTAACCTTGGGACTAAGTGTCCCGATTTATTCCGAAATATTCTCGAAACCAAACCAACCACCCCGGCGAATCACATAACAACAAAGGAGCATAAAATAAGTAATAAATGGGATAACGAGGCTATAATACTCAAAATGACCGGTTGGGTCATTTCAAAAGTACATAGCATTCGTTGTATCTTTAAAATATTGATGTTAAATTACAAAATAATTTGACATGTAAAAGGTAATCCATCAATTTTGTTCAAAAATAAAACGACTGGCTATATGTGGGATTATACTGGATTTGTTGTTGATGTTGATTCCGATTGGCTATAAACATCATGATATAATAAAATAGATCTTTTGAGGCTATTGGGCTATGAATCTATTTTTTTTTAAAATATTAAATACTTTGAGAGTTATTAGTGGATACCAATTCGATACTATGGAACTACATATCTTAGTGTAAGGACACATATAAGCCACGGTATGTAAGGTAAGTCTCCCAAGTAGGGCAAATATGTTATATTCACATAGTTGACTCGATTCGTGCGACACTATAATGAGATGACTTGAGCAAGTATGATAAATTATACTTCCCGCTAACTAGGTTGATCACCTAGTTGACCTTGTTCTTATGTCGATATCAGTATAGTGCTCCTGGTGAAAGGTTAAGGTTGATTTTCTTATGTTTAGGCCTAAGGAGTTGAAAACGATTTTAATGACTTAACTCAATTGAAATGATTTTGTATGAATTTTATTAAAATCATGAATTTTTACGGCCCGACCGGTCTTTTTATTTATTTGTGTCCCGTTTCCCCTTTTGATGCTTCATGTATATGTAATTTAGGTTTTAGGACTTGCGGGGTTGATTGATTTCGTTCCGAAAAATTCTGAGTTGATTTAGACCCTTTGGTTCTTGACTTAGAAGCTTAAGTTAGAAATATTAACTAAACTTTGGTTTTTGTGAAAATGACCCCGGAATGGTATTTTAATAGCTCTGATAGCTTCGTATCGTGACTTTAGACTTGGCGTATGCTCGGAATCAAATTTAAAAGTCCATAGGTTGATTTATGTTGGTTTGCCAAAAATTGGCAATTTGAGGTTTAGAAGTTTAACCGTAGGTTGACTTTTGGCTATCGGGTTCAGAATTATATTTTGGGACTTGAAATAGGTCTGTTATGCTATTTAGAACTTGTCTGTAAAATTGGGTATCGTTTGGAGTTGACTTGATAGGATTCAGACGTTTAGTAACAATTCTAGAAGTTCGTAAACTATACTTTGAAATCCATAGGTTTTGGTATCCGATTTGTAGTTCTAGATATTATTTTTGTGTTTTGATCACGTGAGTGAGTTCGTATAATATTTTTAGACTTGTGTAGATGTTTGGTTTGGATCCCCGAGGGCTTGGATTAATTTCGGAATGTTTTCGACTGAAAGCAGAAAATCTGGTATGCTGATGCCTCTAGTGTCGCATTTGCGAACATCAGGGTCGCAATTGCGACCTTAGCAGGGGAATCACAGGTATCGTAATTGCGATGCCTGGGTCGCAATTGCGAAGTAGACTTGGGCTGGGCTAGGTTCGCATTTGCTATAACAATGTCACTTTTGCGAAGGGAACATGGTTCGCATTTTCGAACCCATTTTTCGTATTTGTGAGGTTTCCCTTGATACTGTCAGTTCCGCAATTGCAAGATTTTCTTCACAATTGAGAACCTAGTGTCGCAATTGCGACACTTACAACTAAACAAAAGGCTAGAAAAGTCGGGATTCCATCCCATTTCTCACATTTTAGAACCCTAGACTCGGTAGGAGACGATTTGGAGAGGGAATTTTCATCTACAAATATTGGGTAAGTGATTCTAATCAATTTCCTACCATATTTGATGAATATATCTTAGATTTAATATCAAATTTATGTTATTCAAAGTGAAAATTTGAGAAAGTTTGCCTACGTTTTGAAAAATGAGAATTTGAGTTTTGAGAGTCAATTTGGACTCCAATTTTGAAACAAAACACAGATATGGACTCGTGAGGTCATGGATAGTCGGAATCTACTCTTGGATCCGAGTTTTGACCGGGCGAGCTGGGGGTTTACTTTTGTTGACTTTTTAGGAAAAGTATAAAAATCATAGCTTTATTTATTGTAATTGATTTCTCTTGCATTGTTTGATATTATTAAGTCAATTTTGGTTAGATTTGAGCCGTGTGGAGGCGAATTTAAGGAGAAAAGCTGTTTTCGTGGGTTGAGTTGGCCTAGTTGAGGTAAGTATCTTGCCTAACTTTGTGTGTCGGAACTACCCCTTAGGATTTGGGATTGATTGTACTATTTGTGTTATGTGAAAGCCGTGTACGCAAGGTGACGAGTGGGTACACGGGCTATATATTGTAGTTGACTGGTTTAGGATATTTAGACTCCTTCCATGCCTTAAATTGAATTATCTTAACATGTTATAGTTCTCATTGTTAATGTAATCTTACATGCGTTAATCTACCCTTACATGCTTTATTTGTCATTGTTAACACTTGTTCTATCTCTTGCTTGTTATTTTGCTCTTACATGCTTTATTTGAAGTTATTGTCATCCTTATCGTGTTGTTATCTCTTAAATTGTTGATTTTTCTTTACTTGAAATTGTTATTTCGTGGAATATCTTCCTGTTGGCTTATTAGTGTTGAAGTTGTAAAAGTCGTTATCACATTGAGGTGAAGTTGTTAATTGTTGAGATATGTTATTTTGTTGAGAAATTTACATTCATTGTTATTGTTGAGATTCTTGTACATATTGTGGTTGAGCCATGTGCTATTTATTGTGGAAATATTAGTATTGTTGATTCTTTTGGTAAGTTGTGGCATATGGGCACTTATGGTGCGAGTTATGATTATGTTGTGAAATTAATGTGCATGTGGCGGTATAAGGATAGGGGTTAACGTGCATGCGGCGGCATAAGATGGTATTTATGTGTGTGTTGCTAGTAAGGGAATTATTTGAAGCTGCGCAGCGATATAAGGTGGGCTAAAATACATGTAGCTATTTAATATTTTCAAAACTATCTAAATGTAAGGATCACGCTGCGGTAAAAGGAAAGATTGTGATTGAAATGGAGAAATGTGAATACGAGGAGGTACCTCAGTTATGATTCTTGTTGTGCGTCTCATGCTGAAAAGAGTTATTGGTTGAACAGTTCTTGTTATTTTTATTCTTCCTTATCTTACCAGTTTATCCGTATTTGATAATTTGTGGTTTCCATTATTTGCTTCTTTTTTGTTGCCTTTATGCCTTACATTCTGTCATTAGTTTACGTCATTAAATTGTTTCATTATCATTTCTCTCTCCGCTTCCCATTACTTCTCGTCATTATATTTTTGTTCTGTTTATCATGTCCTAGTAGGTGTCTTGACCTGGCCTTGTCACTACTCTACCGAGGTTAGGTTTGATACTTAGTGGGTACCATTGTGGTGTACTCATACTACACTTCTGCACATCTTTTGTGCAGATCCAGGTATGTCTGCCCGTGTTGGACGTTAGTGATTGACTTGTTAGCTGCCTTCCTAAGATTTCAAGGTATACCTGCTCGGCGTCCGCAGGCCTCGGAGTCACCTTCCCTTATCTTCTCATTTTGTTGTTTTCTTTATCAGAGAATGTTGTAGTAGACATTAAAAAATATTTTGTAGAGCTTACGACTCAGTTCCACCGATTTTGGGATTTATGTTGTAGAGGTTCTATTTTGGAAGTTAATATGAGTTTATCTGTTTTACTTTAGTATCTTAGTTGGTTATTTCTGTTATGTTATTATAAATTGTTAGGCTTACCTAGTCTTAGAGACTAGGTGCCATCACGACATCCTAAGGTGGGAAATTGGAGTCGTGACATGAATTAGTATAAGTATTTTAAAAAGTTTATATCATGGTTTATATTTTACTCGTCTTTTTATTTAAAATAATAAAGAACATGCATTTATATATTATTTACCGCTTTATATCAAATGTTGGTTGTATTATTTTTGTAAAGCCTTTTCCCAGGAACTTGAGTTAGAGAGAGTTTATGTCACTTATCGAGTACTAAGACGGTGTACTCATCCCTCACGGGCTCCTCTCTAGGGCCTCGCTTACTTCATATTTTTTAGGGTGAGGTGTAATATGGGAGGAGCAGACATGGATATGATGAATTTCTTTCCGAGTATATGGTGAGACATCACTTCTATTTCGTGGTAACTTTCAAGTTATTCTTACACTAGTAAATTGTTACGCGCTTTGCACGATCATAAACAAAAATAAAATATGACTAAATAATTAATGTCATATAAAAGAAACTCAATCTCTACTAATCAAACATATCTTCATAATTTTATCATGAACTATTATATTGATTACAACTGGTGAAATAAATAAAAAGAAAAAATGACATTGTATAGCCGCTCTCAAAATAATAGCCGAAAATGTATATTTTATATATATATATTTTGTATGTTATATAAAAAAAATTATACAAAATTTATACATTTTTGCGATTACCAAAAGTAAATAGTTTCTGGCGCGGGTTAAAAGTGGAAAAAGTCCAAATAATAAGGTTAAGTATGCATTTGGATATTTTTTGGTTGAAGTTTGAAAAACAAAAGTATTTGATCTCTAAATATTGTTTCAAATAGCATTTAATAATATTTATAGCCAAGCCAAAATATTTTTCGTGAATGTTAGATATTTCTGTTTTGAGAGTTTTCCTGCTTGTGATAATGCTCCACCAATCCAAATTTAGCAGTTAACGACAATTCAATGAGTGAGATTTTGTTTTTCCATCTCAAGCATCATATGCTAATATTAAAAATACTCTACTATTTATATCTATATCTATATCTATATTATTATAAAAGCATGAATAAATATTGAATTACAAAAATAACCTTTTAATATTAAACATAATAACTCATAATAAAAAGATATAATCGGAATTCTAGACATTAGCTTTGTAATCCTATTAGTTTTAGGATATAATACTACACATTAGGAATCCTACATGATTACCTTTAGGAATCCTATTCGTATAATAATTTTTCGGGCATAAATATTAGCCTTGTAATCCTATTACTTTTAGGATATACTTCTTAAAAAATTTCTATTACTAATTTAATTTGAAAACGTATTATGTTATCCATATCCATTTAGAAACAGGAGAGCCCATATTATTATAAAAGCGCGAATATAATATTGATAGACCAAAATAGCCCTGAAATATTAAACCGAAAAACTCATAGGGAAAAGATATAGTTGTAATAACTTATTTTTTTGGATTACAATAACTTTTATGTTAATTTTTTTAATGTTTAAGATTTTTAAAATTAATACAATCTTGTGTATTGAATTCTTATTACTATTATTTAGAAGTGAGAGGTAAGCTGTACCAACGCGGTACGAATAGGGGTAAGTTCGGGATTTAAAAATATTTATTTGCTTTATGTTTTGTCAACTATGCCCCTGCCCTCTATGATTTAAAGCTTTGTCAATTGTGGGTTTAATGGTAATTGCATTCTTCCTACGTTTATATTGGGCCCTCACTATTCCAGAAGCTACTAACATTCTGACCGTCTTCTTTGTTCAGTTCTCTGCCTCTATTGATTTTGCTTGCATTGCTCTTTCTCTTCCTATTGAGCCTTCACTATTTTCATCAGAGAACTTTTTGTTTCTTTGCTCAGTTCTCCAGCGGGTTCTTCTTCTTCTTCCTCTTTATTTTTTGCTTCATTTTTGGTGGATTTCATTGGTGAATTTTCGATTTGCTCTATTTTTTAAGCCATGTGTATGTTTCAATCTTCAATGTAAATTTTCAAGGTTTAGTGTTTTGTGATTTTGACTGAATCTTAATTTGGGTTGCATGTGTTCTCTATGTCTTGATATGAATAGTGAGAGTTAGTTTACCGTGGTTTGCACCTACAAATTTGGTCTTGATCCTTTTGTACCTTTTAATTGCTAATGGGATCTGTAGTCAAGCGATTTCTTTTCAATATACCTTAATTTCTCAATTTTTCAGTTTCATGTTATCTTTGGTATGTGCATTAATGTGGTGAATGTTTTTTTTTTTTGGGTGGTAGTTCTTGCTTCTTCTTTTCTTAAATGCACCCTGTTGCTAATAGAATTTTGGTGGGCATCTGGTAGTTCCTCTGTTCGTGTGGATATTTTTAAAATTAATTTATGCGACCAACGTGTTTGACGAATTTCCCTAGCAAAAGGAAGACTTGTGTGTGCTAGGCTGATGAAGCTGAATTATGGCTTCGCTCTGTTTACTGTGCCTGTGCTTCTTTTCTTTTCCCTCAATATTCTGCCCCTGTGTCGACAAGGGGTTACCACATAAGTGTTTCTAGAATTACTTTAATTTTTGT
>AWOL01S0032373.1:907-63694 GCA_000715115.1 Nicotiana otophora
ATAATCTCCTTATCATGTTAAGCACCCTAGTCTCACCCCAAAGGTATATGTTATAACATTCCCAACTTGTCGACTTTCGACGAAATATTATTTTCTTCAATTGCTTTAGCTTCTGAACCGTCCAACCCTCTTTGTACTTGTTGTTCATGATCTTCAATATTTGTAACCTCAGAGGTAACATGATTAGTTTGCTTAGATGCATTTTTACGTACGAAAATATAGGGTGTAACAGGTTTTTAGGGAGATGAATATTTTATAAAATGCTAAAATCGACGATCGTTGGTTCTCTCTGATCAGATGGTTGAGATTAAATCTTAATAAGATTAAAGAATAAGAAGGAAATGGGGATTAAGCGCAGACCATTGATGAGATGGATCAATGGTCTAGATTCATTTGTGCTTTCCTTGTGAGTGAGAGAGACGAACGACGTGGCACATTGTGATTGGTTTAGGGAGAGGGACGCGGATCACCACAGTGGATTAGAGGGTCTTTGGACTGGGTGTTTTTTCTGGATTGGGCTTGTCATTTGGGCCAAAATGAATTAAAAAGATGGTCATCTTGTGTTTAATTGAGAATTGCAATTATAGACTTTAGCCTCTTTTGATCCCTTTTATAATTAAATTAAATAAACTTACAAATTTTCAATAAAATGTAGTAAATTCTAATTATTATATACATTTCTAATTATTGTAATTAATTGTTTATAAATACTTCATTTTTTGAATTATAGCACTAATTTCAAAATATTAACATAGTAATCTAATTAACAAGAAATTAGGTAGTAATTTTGTTAGATTAATTGTAAGGCCTATATGATGTATATAAAGGTTATTTTAATAATCTTAAAATAGTAAGTGTATTCATAATTACATAATACTAATACTAGATGATTAATTTTTAAACTAATAATTAATTTGCAGAAATAGATATTTATTAATAGAAAATACTTTCAAAATATTTATTGTAAATTATTAAGTATAAGTAAATTAATTTTAAAAGGGAGGGTTAAAATTGGCCGTCAACAATGAGATTTGAGTTTATTTATTGCTACTCAATATGGAAGGCTTTGATGTGATCTTGGGCATGGACTGGTTGTCGCCCTACCATGCTATTTTGGACTGTCACGCCAAGACCGTGACATTGGCTATGCCAGGGTTGTCGCGGTTTGAGTGGAGGGGTACATTGGATTATATTCCTAGGAGGATGGTGTCCTTTCTAAAGGCACAATGAATGGTTGAGAAGGGGTGTAATAGATACTTAGCCTTTGTGAGAGATGCTAGTGTTGATACTCCTACCGTTGAGTCAGTTTCTGTAGTAAGATATTTCCCAGATGTATTTCTAGAAGACCTACCGGGCATGCCACCCGATAGGGACATTGACTTTGGTATTGACCTGGTGCCGGGAACTCGGTCTATTTCTATTCCACCATATCATATGGAACCTGTAGAGTTGAAGGAGAAACTTCAGGAGTTGCTTGATAAGGGTTTCATCTAACCGGGTGTCTCGCCTCGGGGTGCTCCGATTTTGTTCGTGAAGAATAAAGTTGGCTCCATGCGGATGTGTATTGATTATAGACAGTTGAACAAAGTCACGGTCAAGAACAAGTACCCACTACCACGCATTGATGACGTATTTGACCAGCTACAAGGTGATTGAGTGTTCTCAAAGATTGATTTTAGGTTAGGGCATCATCAACTGAGGATTCGAGACTTGAATATCCCAAAGACTTCTTTCGGGACTTGGTATGGTCATTACGAGTTTCTAGTGATGTCATTTGGGTTGACAGCATTCTAACATCATTTATGCACATGATGAACACTGTATTCCAGCCATATCTTGATTTTTCCTTCATCATATTCATTGACGACATATTGGTATATTCTTGCAGCCGGGAGGATCATTAGCAGCATTTGAGGATCATGCTCCAAACCTTGAAGGATAAGAAGTTATATGCAAAATTCTCCAAGTATGAGTTTTGGATTGATTTGATGGCATTTTTGGATCATGTGGTATCTAATGAGGGGATCAAGGTAGATTCAAAGAAGATTGAGTCAGTGCAGAGTTAGCCCAAACCGTCTTCAGCTACTGAGATCTTGAGTTTTCTTGGTTTGGCCGGATATTATCACCATTTTGTGGAGGTCTTCTCGTCCATTTCTGCACCTTTGAACATGTTGACCCAGAAGGGTGCTCCATTCAGGTGGTCCGACGAGGGTGAGGAGAGCTTTTAGGAGCTCAAGACTGCCTTGACCACATCTCCAATTCTAGTTTTGCCTTCAACATAGGGTTCATATACGGTTTATTGTGATGCTTCGTGGAATGGTATTGGGTGTGTATTGATGCAGGAGGGAAGGGTTATTGCTTATACTTCACACCAGTTGAAGTCCCATGAGAAGAACTGTCATGTTCATGATCTAGAGTTGGCAGTTGTTGTTCACACATTAAAGATTTGGAGGCACTATTTCAACGGTGTGTCTTGCGAGGTATTCACAGGTCATCGGGTTCTACAACACTTGTTTAAGCGAAAGGATCTGAACTTGAGGCCGCTGAGGTGGTTGGAGTTGTTAAAAGAATATTATATCACTACTCTTTATCATCCCGGGAAGGCCAATGTGGTGGATGATTACTTGAGTATGAAGGAGCAGAGTATGGGCAGCCTTGCATATATTCTAGTTGGTGAGAGACCCTTAGCATAAAATGTTTAGGAGTTGTCCAATCGGTTTGTAAGATGGGATGTTTCGGAGCCTAGTCAGGTTCTAGCTTATGTGGTTTCTCGATCTTCTTAGTATGAGCGCATCAAGACGCGTTAGTATGATGACCCCCATTTGCTTTTCTATTGGATATGATGGGATGTTAAGGATGTGGGTCGAATTTGTGTTCCCTATGTAGATGGGTTGCGTGAGTTAATTCTTGAGGAGGCCCACAGTTCGCGGTATTCCATTTACCCGGGTACCGCAAAGATGTATCAGGATTTAAGGTAGCACTAGTGGTGGAGATGGATGAAGAAAGATATAGTAGAGTATATGACTCACTGCTTAAACTATCAGCAGCTGAAGTACGAGAACCAAAGGCCGGGCGGTTTGCTTCAGAGACTTGATATTCCTGAGTAGAAATGGGAGCGTGTTACCATGGATTTTGTTGTTGGGCTCCCATGGACTTTGACAAAATTTGACGCACTTTAGGTTGTTGTAGACAAGTTGAGATCCCAGGAACGCTGTTTACATCGCACTTCTGGAGGGCCATGCAGCATGAGTTAGGGATACAAGTTGAGTTGAGTACAACATTTCACCCCCAGATGGAAGGGCAGTTCAAGCCCACCATTCAGATCTTGGAAGATATGCTACGTGCCTGTGTTATGGAGTTCGGGGTTTCATGGGATCAGTTCTTACCGCTTACAGAGTTTGCCTACAATAATATCTACCAATCAAGTATTCAGATGGCTCCTTATGAGGCCTTATATGGGAGGCAGTGTCGTTCTCCAATTGGTTGGTTTGAGCCGAGGGAGGCTAGGTTGTTGGGCACAAATTTAGTTTGGGATGCCTTGGAGAAAGTCTAGTTGATTCAGGATTGGCTTCATATGACACAGTCTAGACAGAAGCGTTATGCTGATCAGAAGGTTCGTGATGTAGCATGTATGGTGGGAGAAAAGGCTTTTCTTCGGGTTTCACCCATTAAGGGTATGATGCAGTTCGATAAAAAGGGCAAGTTAAGCCCTAGGTATATTGATCATTTAGAGATCCTTGAGAGAGTGGGGGGTGGCCTACAAACTTGCATTGCCACCCAGCTTATCGGCAGTTCACCCGGTGTTCCATATTTTCATGCTCCGGAAATATTATGGTGATCCATCCTATGTATTGGATTTCAACTAAGTCCAATTGGACTAGGATTTGACTTACGTTGAGGAGCTGGTGGCCATCTTAGACAAGCACGTTCGAAAGTTGAGGTCAAAGAATATTGCTTCAGTGAAGGTTCAATGGTGGGGTCAACCAATAGAGGAGGTTCCTTGGGAGACAGAACATGATATGTGCAGCCGTTATACTCACCTTTTCAGCACTTCAGGTATGTCTCTATACTCGTTCGAGGATGAACGTTTGTTTTAGGAGGGGGAGAATGTAATGAACCGGCCGGTTGTTTAGAGTATTTTAGCCATGTTCTCCTATTTATTGCCTCCTCTATGTTTAATTATGGTTATGTGACTTGCCGAGGTGGTTGGTTTGGTCTCGAGTGAGTTTCGGAGTGAATTGGGACACTTAATCCCAAGGTTAAAATTTTAAGTTGGAAGAGTTGACCGGAATTCAATTTTTATGTAGACGACTCCAGAATAGAGTTTTGATGGTCCAGATAGCTCTATATGGTGATTTTGGACTTAGGCGTATGTCCGGATGTTGATTTGAAAGTATGTAGGTGGATTTGGTGCTTTTTGGCGAAAGTTGGAAAGTTAAAGGTTTGGATGATTGATAGGTTTGACCGAGGCTTGACTTTATTGATATCGGGTGCGGATTGTAATTGTGGGAGTTACTTTGGGTCCGTTGTGCCATTTGGGACTGGCATAAAAAATTTGAGCTCATTCGGAGTTGGTTTGATATGATTCGGCATTAGTTTTAGAAGTTTAATGTTCATTAGTTCATTACGCTTGAATTGGGGTGTGATTCATAGTTTTGATATTGTTTGGTGCGATCAAAGGCCTCGATTAGGTTCGTGTTGTGTTTTAAGACTTGATGGTATATTCAGATAGGTCCCGAGGGCCCCAGGTGTGTATCGGGTTAAGTTCGGACCTATTGTTGAGTATTTCTCATTCATTATGTTAATTTGAGATTCTTGTACATATTGTGGTTGAGCCGTGGGCTATATGTTGTGGTAACATTGGTATTGTAATTTTTGCAAGTTGTGGCATATGGGCACATGTGGTGCGAAATGTTATTATGTTGTAATATTGATGCACATGCGGCGGTATAAGGATAAGGGTTGATGTGCATGCGGCGACATAAGGTGGGATTTATGTGCATGTTGCTAGCAAGGGAATTACTTGAAGCCACAAGGTGACATATGGGGGCTAAAACGCATGTAGCTATTTCAGGAAAATATTTTTAAAAATCTAAATGTAAGGCTCACGCGGCGATATAAGAAAAGATTGTGATTGTGACTTGTAAAACTATATTATGAGATATGGTACCTCGGTTGTGATTCTTGTTGTAATTTCTATATTAAAAGGCTTATTGGTTGAACAATTTGTCTTACCTGTGTTTGTCCGTATTTGATTACTTGTTGCCCTCATTATGTGTTTATTTCTTATTGATTTTATTGTCTTACTTTCCATTGTTAGTTTACATTATTGTACCGCTTGTTTTCATTATTTCTCCGCTTTTCAATTAGTAGACTATACTATACTTTGTTCAGTTTTTCTTATCCTAGTAGGTTTCTTGACTTGGCCTCATCACTACTCTATCAAGGTTAGGCTTGATACTTATTGGGTACCGTTGTGGTGTACTCATGCAATACTTCTGCACATTTTTGTGCGGATCCAAGTACATCTGCTCGTGTCGGACCAGTGATAGTACTGTTATCTTCGGAGACTTAGAGGTATGCCTACTCGACGTTCGAGGTCTAGGAGTCACCTTCTATTATTTCCTTTACTACAGTTTATTTTATTATTAGATAGGTATTAGTGATCTTAGTACATTCTGTAGAGCTTATGACTCACTTCCACAGACTTTGGGGATCTTGTTACTGATGTTTCCGCTTTGGAGTTATTATGAGCTTTATTAGTTTATTTTATTATCTTAGTTCGTTATTTCTGTTAAGTTATTCATGAATGTTAGGCTAACCTAGTCTTAGAGAATAAGTGTCATCACGACTGCCTTAGGAGAGATTTTGGGGTCATTACAATTTCTTTTGGGATAACCACAACTTCCTGGTCGTCTTGTCACAGACAATCACATTCCAAGAATCTGCCTTGCTGGTCGTAAGTCTTTCATAGAAAAAACGTATTCAACTCCTTCTTCAACTTCTGAATTCTGCAAGCCGAGCATATCATCAACAATAAAATAATAAAATAATAAAGTCATTATCAGAGAATATTTGTTTAATAACACAATGGTCTGCAGAAGGTTTCTTAAAGCATTGTTGAATCATAAAAGGACCAAACATTCTGTACCACTGCATGGGAGCTTATTTCAAAGCATACAAGCTATTTTCAAATTTACAAATATAATTCTCTTTTTCCTTGACTTCAAAGTCTTCTCGATGCTCCATAAAACTTTCTTCTTCTAAGTCACCATGGGAAAAACTATTTTTAATATCCATTTGACGAGCCTCTAAATTTAGACTTGTAGCTAAGTCTAGAACCACACGAATAGATGGCATCTTCACGACTAAAGATAATATCTCATCAAAATAAACTCATAGTTTCTTATTAAAGCCTTTGACAACTAATCTACCCTTGTTCCATAAAAGTGGGGTGCCATCTTCATGTTTAGCCCTAAAACGTTACTTATTTTTTAAAGCTTTTCTGTCTTTAGGTAGCTTGACCAAATTAAATATATGATTATCATGCAAGAATTTTATCTCATCCTTCATAGCATTTAATAATATTTTTTTCTTTACTGCCCATGGTCTCTTCAAAACTTTCAGATTTTTCTCCGTCAGTCAAGAGTATATACTCATTGGGTGAATAAAGAGAAGAAGGTCTTTTCTCTCTAGTAGATCTTCTAAGAAAACTCTTTGGAGTATCAATAGTATCTGGTTGCTGCCCAACCACATCATCTTGCACTAAAGCATCAACATATCATGTTGTTCATTCTGAACATGATGACCATCTTCGTTATCAATTTCATTATCATCAGTTTGAAAATTTTCTTCTTGAACAAAAGTATGGATCAACATCAACTAAGCTCTTACTACTCTAAGAATCAACCTTATCAGCTTTGTCAAAATCTTCAATTGTCTTGTCTTTAAAGAATACAATATTATAACTTCTAACAAGTTTCTTCTCAACTTGATCATAGAAATAAATGTAAAATTCGTCTTGACCATAACTAATGAAGATAAACTGTCTAGTTTAACATTCAACTTTGACATTTCATCCTTAGGAACATGCACAACGACCTTACACCTGAAGACTCTCAAATAATCATAAGAAATATCCTTATCAAACCAAATTCTATCAAGGACATCACTATCCAAAGCAACAGTAGGAGATAAGCTAATAATATAAGCAACAACATTAGGTGATTCTCTCCAAAAGAAGTCTAGCAGCTTAACATCTGAAATCAAACAACTAACACCCTCAACTAAAGTTTTTTTCATCCTCTCTACCAAACTATCTAATTGAAGAGTATTTGGAAGACCAATATACTCACCATTATTGTATGAGTGAATGCATTTTAATTTCTTCCATGTCTGTTTCTCAACCAAGACCTGAAAATGCTTGAACGCAACAAGTACTTAATCCTTGGACTTCAAAGGTAATACCCAAAGTTTGCGAGAATAATCAATAATAAAAATCACAAAGTAAAGTGCACCACTATGAGACCTTACTTCAAAAGGACCATATAAATCAGAATGTACTAATTCTATGAAATTAAGCTTTCTTGAAGGAGGGTGACTCTGAAAAGGAACTCTTTTCTATTTCCCAGCTAAGCAACGAATGAATTTATTTAACTTTGCGTGTTTGCTCTAGAAATAATTTTTTTCTTAACTAAACTATCAATCCCCTTCTCACTCATATGACTCATCCTTCTATGCCATAACTCTGATGAAGTATCAT
This sequence comes from Nicotiana otophora, assembly GCA_000715115.1. NCBI lineage: Eukaryota > Viridiplantae > Streptophyta > Magnoliopsida > Solanales > Solanaceae > Nicotiana > Nicotiana otophora. The sequence goes on from AWOL01S0032373.1 coordinate 8,670, forward strand.
CTCTACCAAATTTACTGGACCGCTAGAATTGTACTCATATGCAAGGCAGATAGAATAACATATGAGAGTACTAAATCAAGTAAAAGAGACAAACAAAACATAATCAAATGAGTATACCATGGGGGCGAGGAAACAACCTATAGAAACACATGTCAAGTCTTACCGTCCTTATGTCATATACATCTTTTGAATTATTTATTGAAACACTTGGGATCATGCTACTTTAGCGCAATTGGATTTTTGTAAATTATACATGTTGTAAAGTCTTTGAGATTAATATTACACATGAGAAAGTGAGACGCAAGGATATAACACATAATCAAGTGATAAAGCCGCTAGGGCCTCATGCACAGGATCACATGAACTGATTAAGCCGTAAGGGCCTCATACATATGATCACGTTATTAAGTAGAAAAGACCTTGTGATATGCACTCGATCAGTTGTATCAAGTAACACATGAAAAAAATAATAACATTCTTGGGATCCCATTTCATTATCTTATGGAAGGCATTACACATGATTCAATATGATTGGCATGCTTTGGGCAAGTGATTCATTTAGTACATGTGACATGGATATCTCAAATGAAGGATTATGGATCATATAGGATCACAAAAGAAGGCTCGGCACCGTAGGAATTATAATCATGTGAGAGGGTGTGTACCCACTTATCAAATAACATGGTGACTCAAGTACTTTTATCCTCTAAGACCTCAAGCACTCATATAAGAGGGAACAAGTAATTTGGAGGTCATGCCTTAGAGAGGAGAAGATGATCTAGCCTTACATACCTCGTTCCCAATACTTATCATATTACGATGATCCAAATACTTTGTTGCATCTCCAATCTACAACAATAATGATAATAGAAACTCATGTTAACAACCAAACATTTGTTCCAACCATTTAGGCAATTTGTCAAATACTTAATGAGCGTAAAGTTTCAAGGTTCTTTCACAATGGTGTTTCACCACAACCTTCCTCTCTCATAGCTCACAAAAGCACATTAAACATCTTATGAGGCCAACCAATACCTCCCTTATAGCATCGACATACAAAACAACCCTAATTGTCTCAAACAAATAGTAAAACTTGGACTTACGACTTACGACTTACGATCACCGTCCCGTGAGTCCTCACCATAAACTATACTAGAAATATTCATATGAATCCATGTCATAGCTTATAAGAAGATTTCTTACCTTGTTTATAGAACCCTAGAAGTTCTTCACTTGAATTTACTAAGAGAAAGACCTTCCTTCTAAAATCCAATGATGGATTAAGGTGAGATTCATGTCTTTGATGATGAGTTAAGCTTAAAATGTGATTAAAATATTTACCTTGATCTTGGAGTGTGAGAGAAGAGATAATAGATAGAGTATTCCCCTGAAACGTCTAGAAATGAATAAAAATGAATTCCCGAAGTTTCACCTTATAAAACATAGTGTTTGGTCGAATTAACCTTAGAGGTGCTACATGTCCCGTATTCATAGGGCACTGCACATGTTCGTAGTAAAACATGTATAACCTTTTGTACCAAGATCAGATTAACAAACGATTTGTTGCATTGAAAACTAGACTCGAGGAACTTTATTTGAATGTAATTCACCACATAATCATCATACACAAGTAGGTATACTTGTTTGAAGTTGGATCTTGTGTGAGCTCCTTTGAAATACAGGTTTGTTGTGTAACTCCTCACTTGACTTTGTGCTAGAGCTCTCTTTATACCTTAATTAACTTTAAAAACACCCGGTACACTTATTATTATTACCATATGATATAGTACTAGTCCATAGCCTCCTTGGAATGCACAATATTAGTTCCAATCATTATTTTCGCATTTTAATGTCTTGAATTATTTCGGGACTGAATCCTTTTATACACTAAGCTCTTGATCTGTATACTTGAACGCAACCTTATTCTTGTGGGTTCAGGTAAATTTACTCATGTAGAACGGTTAAATTCCTTGTCCGAAGATACATAGTATTACATTAACTCCTCTTTGGGAACATTCATCCTCGAATGAGAGTTGTAACTCAAGAAAAGTCTAAGTTCGGGATTTTCTGAAAATTTTGTTAGAGTATTCTCTGTAAATAGACTATCCAAAAGCTTGTCAGCTAAATAGAAATAGATATACGATCCTCACATGATATAACAATACTTGCAACATATCAAAATGAAGGATAAACACATAAGGCTCCTACTAGCCATAAAGTAACACCCAACTATCAAAACTTACCTCTCTTTTCTCTTTTCGGGAATCTTAGGCACAAATCAAATTTGTTTGGCCTATAACATCAGCATGTCCTGAATACATAAAATATGAGTAAGAGAACATATAGAATGGATACTAAGCTCAGAACATGGAAATGAAATTAGGAACCTTCTTCCTGCTCGTGGAACAAGTGTGGATACTCGATCTCATATCTTCCTACGCTTCCCATGTGGCTTTTTCACTCTTATAATTCCTCCATAACACCTTAACAAAGGCTATCTATTTGGTTCTTAACTTTCTAGCTTGTCGATCAAGAACAGCCACTGAAATTTCTTCGCAGGACAAGTTTTCTCATATTTTTATGTCTTCAATAGGCACAATAAGGGGAAGATCTCCCACACACTTTTGCAATATAGATACATGGAACACCAGATGAACTGATGCTAACTCTGAAGGTAACTCTAGTGTGTAGGCCACTTGGCCAATTTTTCACAAGATTTGGTATGAGCAGATATACCTCGGATTGAGTTTTCCCCTCTTAATAGGTGAAAGCTTTAGGAACACCGAATCATCTTCATTAAATGCTAAATTTCTGCGCCGCACATCCGAATAAGATTTCTGGCTACTCAAAGATATTTTCGATCACTCTTGTATAAATTAAACTTTCTCCATAGCTTGATGAACTAAGTTTGGACCAAATAACCCACAATACACAGAATTTGATTATACTGATCCAAGAGACCCTTTGCATCCTCATAAGTCCATCCATCAAACTGAGAAGGACGAAGTCTCTAAGACCTCTCCAATCTCTTCTGCTCCTCAGTATACACAACTGGCCCTACCTCAGGCTGAATTGAAACTACTGGCTACACCGGTATAACACCCGATGTTTGATAAATATGAGACAGCTGCCCTAGTGTACGGGCGATGGGAGTCTGGGCTCCTCCCCCAGCCTATGAAGTAGCTTGTATGACCGAAATCAATGCTTCCTAGGCAAAGCTCTCAAGCATACTCATAAAGTGAGTCAAAGTCTCCGGAAGCCCCAGTGTAACAATAGATACCTCAGGTGCACAGCGGGTCCCACTGGTTCAACATGATCAGGCTCCTGCTCCTCAACTGGAGCTACCGGTGGCTCTACCACTACTGCTCTAGTAGTGGATTTAGCTGCAGTGCGTGCCCTACCTCAGCCTCTACCTCGCCATGGCCTCTAGCGACTCTAATAGAGGGCACTGGTGCCTGCTCAGCTGATCCCAAAGAAGAAGTCCTCACCATCTTTGAGAGAAAAGAAGAGTAAAGATTCAAATTTTGGAATAACAAATCCGCACGATAAAGAATGAAAGAAAGCGAGGTTTCCTAACAGCCCGGTAGCCTTACAAAGATAAGTACAGACGTCTCTGTACCGATCCACAAGACTCTACTATACTTTCTCATGACTCGTAGAACCTATGAATCTACAGCTCTAATACGAACTTGTCACAACCCAAATTCTACCAAAGCGGTCGTGATGGTATCTAGCCTCTAAGACTAGGTAAGCCAATAACACAATAATATAAAACATTAAAATACGATATAATAACTGTTAAAGTCTAACATGAACTGCAGAATAAAAACTTCAATAAAGCTAAAATATGGGTACATAAGTCAAAGGGACTCCAAGGGCCTGCAATGTCCGTGCAGGCTACCTTGAATCCTCTCAAACGGTCACGAGCTCACTCACGATGTCCGCTGCATCCATTACTCAGATCTGCACAAATGTATAGAAGTGTAGTATGAGTACACCATAATCGGTATCTAGTAAGTATCAAGACTAACCTCGGTGAGATATTGATGAGGTTCAAGTTATGTGATACTCATTAGTCAAAGAACTTGTGTAGTACCTCTAATAATTGGCAACAAAATATAACGAGATATAATACGATCAACACTACGAAACAAGACAGGTAAATCATGTTTGACAAAAGAATCATCAGTCAATAGTAGAGGCATAAAATAGAATGTTAAAAGTAACGTAAAATCATGTAAAGTGCATAACAAAACCTAATGAATTAATTTTCTTAATCCAGAATGTCACCCCTTTAATTCACATTTCATCATAAGAATGCCACCTTTATTTCACCACATGTACATAATTAAGAATAGCCAACCTTATTCTGCCACATTTGCATAATCTAGAATAGCCACTCTTAATCTGCTGCATGTAGATAACAATAATCACAATCACATGGCAAAGATCTCGTGCGAACACTCAATCAATTAGCCTAACATGTCCAAATGTGCCATAATCATAACAAGGTAATATTCCAAATTACCATCAAAAGACATATGCTCATAATCTGTCAACAAAGTGCACAAGGACATGACAATAAATAAATGCAGATAAGGGTTCAACATATAAAGCATGACTACGCCTATATCAATTTAACAATGATTCCACAAATGCCCAACTTGGCCAATTTAAGAAATTATAATCCTAAAACATGACCCCTAGCATGAAATTGATAAGTTCGCTTAGTCATATAATAAATTATACATGTATCAAAGATAGCACATAACCAAATCAAGGCATAATAGAAACCTATAGTCTAATCTGGTCATTTTTCATGCATAACACCCGCATATACGCTTATCACCTCGCATATATGTCACATCACACACGTCACAATTAGATATATATGGTCTAACCCTAAGGGTTATTCCTCATACAAGATTAGGCAAGATACCTACCTCAAACAAGCCAAATCAATACTCTAAAAATGTCTTCCCATGCGAATTGAGCTCCAAGCGGGTCTATTATAGACAAAAATAACTCAATAACATCAAATAAAGACATAATAAATAACCCCAAACAATAAAGCTTCGATCATTAATCAAATCTCCAAAAGTAAACAAAAGATAACCCGGGCCCACACGGTGAAAACCTGAGTTAAGGGGTAGATCGTGATTACCCAAAACCCCTTGAGTCCAAATATATGAATAGATTTCAATCCCCCAATTTTACTCTCTTAAGTTATAAACAAAAACCCTAAAATTTTCTTTAAAATTCCAAGTTTTATGTGTAACAATCCATGTGGAATTAAGATATTAAACTAAATCCTAGTAAAAAAATCTCTATATACTTTTTATAAAGTAATAATTACACTGAGAATCAGTTCGCTGGACCACATAACCCAAATTGGCCCACATTGGAGATCCTTACCCGGTTTAGCCCAATGTACATAATTTGAAAAACAAAAAAAAACTTCATTGGTTAACAAAGCTGAACGGATGCACCTACTTACTCCTTCGCTCGGCAAACTTTCCGTCGCATCGGTTGTGAAAGTAGGAGAGTGCAGTAATAAAATTTGCAATCATTTTTAAAAGGAGCTGCTCTTTTCAGTGCATGTTTCATGTGCACAATTTCGTCTGTGGCTGTTTTATCTATTTTTGTTATTATCTCTCTTCAATAACAATCACAAATTTAAATATTGTTGGGTGAGTTAAAATGAAAAATTAAAAACTCCAATTTTGAACTTTTAAAAAGCCTGAAAACTCATAAATGAATTTTCTGATTTGTTGAATCTTTTAGCAAATTGATGATTGAGGTTCGTTAGGGATGTCATTTTAAAGTTATGATTAATACTTGAAGTTATTTGGTAAAAATTTGAGCTATTTGGTGATGTTTTCGTGAGTTGAAATTCACAAGAAATGAAACCCAATTTTTGTATATAATATTATACTAAAATTATATAACATTATAATAAGTGTATAATATTATTTAATAATGTCTACCGGGTATATAAATACTGTTGCAGAAACATAATTGGTTATGTGTGTGTATAAGTGTGTACAATTTTATATAATTGTATATATACCAATATATACGAATATATCTACATAGGTATTTGTTTTCCTTTTTTGTACAATAATTTTGTATAATCGTGGATATGCAACTGTAGATGACCCTCCTGATGCTTAATTTTACCCTGATAATTGTTCCGATTTCACTTGGACGTGCTCTTCAATGCCCTCCCACGTCTTCCAGTAACACATGAATCAAGTTCAACGGTATCAGACTTACCTAAGTCAGTGCTGACATATTAACTTTGATGTTTACAACGACTGTTGACTTTGTTAAGTTACTACTTTAACTTTATGTTGGGTTAAAACGGCTCAAAGATACTCTTGACATAGTGTGATATTATCCGCTTTGGATCAAGCCCGCACGATTTTTCCCAAAAAGCCTCACCCCATTAAGAGTATCCAACTCCTTATAAGTAAAATCTTTTTCCTTTCTACTTTCTATGTGGGGCTTTGTTCATACACACACAACATTCTTTTCCTTGAACTAAGTTCCACATGACCCATCACCATTTATGGGCTAATTTGGAGATTAACTATATGCAACCCACATGATCCGAGTATTTATGGTCACCGAAGCGCAAAGGCTGTGTATGCGTCTTCAAAGCTATGGATAAAAGTCGTAAACCCTGCAGACGAGTATATGCACTAAGCCGGGCCCCCACGCCACACTCTGCCATCTTTATAGTCCCGCCAAATCATTGGCTCTACTACTAGTTGTTGGGCTAAAACGGCCCAAAGATACTCTTAACATGGTGTGATATTATCCGCTTTGAGCCAAGCCCGCACAGTTTTTCCCAAAAGGTCTCACAGCATTAAGAGTATCAACCTCCTTGTAAGTAGAATCTTTTTACTTTCTACTTTTCATGTGAAACTTTGTTCACATACACCCAACAATTGGTATCAGAGCCTTGGTTATTTAATTCGGATTTTTATGAAATTGAAGCAAATATGAGCAAGATGGAATATTTAAATTGGAGCAATTATAATGTTTGAAGAAGCAAGATAAAGACTTGTTGTTCGTAAACAAGATGCATCTACCCATTTACAGCTCATAAGCCCGAGATTATATCTGACGAAGATTGGGATTACGAGTACCAGCAGGTATGTGGATATATACGATAATGGGTTCAAGACAATGTTTGAAACCATATTGTGAATGAGACACATGTGAGATCATTGTAGGAAAAGCTAGAGACTCTTTATTCTTCAAAAATTGGGAACAACAAGTTGTTCCTACTAAAGCAATTGATGATCTTTAAATATAAGGAGGGTAGTTCTATCCTTGATCATATAAATATTTTTCAGGGTGTCCTTGATCAGTTGTCTGGAATGGGAGTTAATTTTGATAATGAGATACAAGGACTTTGGCTTTTTAATACTCTGCCAGATTCTTGGAAAATTCTTCGTGTTTCTTTGACAAATTCAGCTCCTGGTGGTAAGGTGACTATGGAATATGCCAAGAGTGTTGTGTTGAACGAGGAAGTAAGGAGAAAATCTCAGGGTTCTACCTCACAAGCAGGTGTTTTGGTTACAGAAGACCGGAGGAGAGATAGAACAATAGGTTCGAGGAGCAGAGGTAAAAGCAGAAGTAAGTCAAGGTTTAAATACCATAATAGTACGTGCAACCACTGTGGCAAGAAAGGACATACCAAAAACTTCTGCCACAAATTGAAGCAAGACATGAGAGAAGGAAAGAAAGTTGAAAATAACGAGAACAATATTGCTTTTATTGTTCGAGATGACCTTCTTTTTGCTTATGATGAAAACACTATCAATTTGATATCCCATAAGACAAGTTGGATATTAGATTCTGGAGCTACCTCATATATCACACCAAGAAAAATCTTTTTCTCATCTTATACTCCTATTGATTCTGGAGTGTTAAAGATGGGCAATACCAGTAAAGTTAAGGTGTTGGGTGTTGCCATAGTTTGCTCGAAAACTAATAATGGTTCAACGTTAGTTCTTCAAAATATCAAGCCTACGCTAGACTTTCCTTTCAATTTGATCTCAGCAAGAAGATTAAACGATGAAGGTTACCATAATATCCTCTTTAATGTCCAATGAAATCTCACTAATGGATCATTAGTAGTGGCTCGAGGAATGAAGTCTTCTCATTTATATGTGACACAGGGCTATATTTTTAATGACACCATAAATCTGGTGGAAAGTGACACTTTATCAGGATTGTGGCACAGATGATTGAGTCATATGACCAAGAGAGGGATTACGTGTTTGGCTAAGAAAAATTTGCTTCCTAGAGTGAAACAAGCAAAGCTGAAAAGGTGTATCCTTTATTTAGCTGGAAAACAGAAAAGAGTTTCCTTTCATAGCTATCCTCCTTGAAGAAAACCCAAAGTATTGGAGCTAGTACACTCTGATTTGTGCGGTCCTTTTAAAGTAAAGTCAAAAGGTGGTGTATTTTTACTTTGTGACCTTCATTGATGATCATTCTCGCAAGCTCTGGGTGTATCCTCTGAAATCTAAAGATCAAACACTTGGTGTGTTTAAGGAATTTCAGGCCTTAGCTGAGAGACGGACAAGGAAGAAATTAAAATGTATTCGCACTGACAATGGTGGTGAATATTGTGGTCCCTTTGATAGCTATTGCAAAGAACAAGGAATTCATCATTAGAAAACTCCGCCCAAGATGCCTCAATTAAATGGTTTGGCAGAGAGGATGAATAGAGATCTAGTTGAGAGAGTTAGATGCTTGCTTTCAGAGGTTAAACTTCCAAATACATTTTGGGCAGAAGCACTTAGCACTGTTGCTTACATTATCAATTTGTCTCATGTTGTTTCTTTGGATGGTGATGCCCCAAACAGAATTTGGTTTTCCAAAGATGTTTCTTATGATCACTTGAAAGTTTTTGGGTTTAAATCTTGTGTGCATGTTCCTAAAGATGAGAGATCGAAACTGGATGTCAAAACTAAGTAGTGCATCTTTATCGATTATGGTAAAGATGAGTTTGGGTATCATTTTTATGATCCAGTTGATAATAAACTTATTAGAAGTCGTGATGCTGTGTTCTTTGAAGACCAGACTATTGAAGATATTGACAAAGCTGAGAAGATATATTCTTAGAGTAATGAGAGCTTAGTTGATATTGGTCCAGTTTATATTGCTAAGGCACCTATTGCACATGAAGGAACCCAAGACAATAATGTAGATAGTGATCAAGATCAAAATGATCATATGGTGTAGATGTTATGGATGCTCCAGTTGATGATATTGTGGTTGATGAGCAACCAATTCCTGCTCAGGTAACTACTTTGAAGCTCCTAAAACCTCTCTTAGAAGATCTACAAAGGAGAAGAAAAAATTCACGTGCTATTCTCCTTATGAGTATGTACTTTTGATTGATATGGGAGAACCTGAGAGTTATGATAAGGCCATGCTCCTACTCACAATGATCAGTGGATAAAAGCCATTAAAAATGAGATTAGGTCACTCTATGAGAATGGAACATATGAGTTAGTGAAATTACCGAAAGGTAAGAGAGCTTCATCAAACAAATGGATATTGAGAGTAAAGCAAGTTCAACATACCTTTGCGCCTAGGTACAAGGCGAGGTTATGTAACGACCCGGCCAGTAATTTTGAGTATTTTAGCCTCGATCCCCTATTTTTTGCCTCCTTTATGTTGTATTATGGTTACATGACTTGCCGGGGGGTTTGGTTTTGGTTTCCGGTGAGTTTCGGAGCGAGATGGGACATATAGTCCCTAAGTTGGAGCTTTAAGTTGAAAGAGTTGACCGTAGTTTGACTTTTCTATAGACGACTTCGGAATGAAGTTTTGATGGTTCCAATAGCTCTGTATGGTAATTTTGAACTTAGGAGCGTGTCTTGATACTGATTTGAAGGTATGTAGGTCGTTTCGGCTTGAATTTGCAAAAGTTAGAAAGTCGATGGTTTGAAAGGTTGGAAAGTTTGATCGGGAGTTGATTTTATTGATATCAGGATCTGATTCCAATTCCAAAAGTTGTAATAGGTCTTTCATGTAATTTATGACTTGTGTACAAAATCTGAAGTCAATTGGAGTTGTTTTGGTATGAAACGGCATTAGTTTTGGAATTAGGAAGTTCATAGTTTCAATAGGTTTGAATTGGGTTGCGATTCATAGAATCGATGTTGTTTGATGTAATTTTTGGACTAGTGTAGGTCCATTATGTGTTATGGAACATGTTAATAGATTCGGACGGGGGCCCGGGTATGATTCACATTGAATCCGGAACAAGTTTGGACTTGGTGCATTGCTGAAGCACTGTTGCTTCTAATGCAATCGCACCTGTACATTTTGGTTCGCAGGTGCAGCACCGCAGAAGCGATTTTGGTCTTGTACAGCAGGGACCGCAGATGCGGTCAATGGCGCGAAGGTGCGCCTCCACAAGCGCAGACTTGTCTTCCGCAAGAGTGGAATTTGGGAAGGGCCTTGAGTTGAACTGCAGGTGCGGTCGATATCTCCGCAGAAGCGCTAAGGGTTTCGCAGGTGCGAGACTTCTGGGCTTAAGTTGGAACCGCACCTATGATAGTTTTTCTGTAGGTGTGACATCGCAGATGCGACCCCTTGCCCGTAGAAGCGATATCGCTGGGCAGAAATAGGGATTTTTTGAGAGTTTGATCTAATTTTCATTTTTGGACCTAGAGAGCTCGGTTTGTGGCGATATTTCGAGAGTTATTCAAAGAAATCATCGGGGTAAGTGATTCTAACCCAGTTTTGGCTATATTACACGAATCCATTGTTGTTTTTATCATTTATTAGTATTTTGAGTTGGAAATTTGGGAAAAACTTCTTAGGCTAAAATTTGGGAATTTGAAAGGCGATTTGAGGTAAATTTGAGTAATTCTTGTATGGTTAGACTAATGGGTATTCAGAGTCTATAATTTTGGTCAGGTTCCGAGCTGCGGGCCCGGGTTGAATTTTTGAGTTGCATATTTTGTTTTTTTGTAAAGATCGTAACTTTATTGTTCGAAATTGTATCCTACAGTTTATATTTCTGGTATGAAGTTGTTTTGGATATATTTGAGTCGTTCGGAGTTGGATAATCGAGGGAAAGGCCTACTAGTGGATTGAGTTAGCATGTTTTGAGGTAAGTGTCTTGTCTAACTTTGTGTGGGGGAATTACCCCTTAGGATTGGTGTTGGTTGTGTTAATTGTGATATGTGAAAGTCGTGTACGTAAGGTGACGAGTGTGTACACGGGCTAAATGTGAAAATTAACCGGTTTTAGCTAGGTAGATTCCTTTCATGCCTTTAATTGAGTTACCATAACATGTTATATCCATCATCATTAGTCTATCTTCACATGCTCTACTTGTTTTATCTCTTACTTGTTAATTGCTCTATATGTTTAGTTGCAATTCTTATTTCCTCTATTCCTTATTCATTATTTAACCGTTGAATTCATTACTTGAAGTTGTTATTCTTGGATTGTCTTGTTGTTGAAATCGGTATTGAGTTATAAAGGTCGTGATTCACATTGAGGCAAAGTGTTAAGTTATGAAATACTATTCTTGTTGAGTTATTCACTTCCGATTGTTATTGTTGAGACTCTTATATATATATTTTGGTTGAGCCATGAGTTATTTATTGTGAAAACATTGTTATTGTTGATTTCTTTGGAAAGTTGTGATATTGGGCACTTGAGGTGCGATTTGTGATACGTTGTGATATTGATATACATGCGATGGTATAAGATTTTGGGGTTGAAACGCATGCGGTGAGATAAGGTGCGCTTGATACGCATGTTGCTAGTAGGAGAACTACTTAAAGCCACGCAGTATGATAAGGTGTGCTAAAACGCGGGAAGCTATTTCGGGAAAAATGATTTCCAAAACTAAATTCTAGGCTCCCGCGATGATATAAGGAAAGCTTGTGAATTGATTGTGATTTGAGACTACAAGGTGGTACCTCGGTAGTGATTCTTGTTGATACTTTTCTATTACTTCACTTGTGTTTTGTTTCTTTGTTCCGTGTCATAGCATTCCTTGTTTTCTTCCGTGATGCATTATTTTCCCTAGTTCAGTATAGCTATTCTTGATGTATTTCTTTATTGTCTCATTTTTATTGTTATCATTATTACACTGTTTTATACCTGTTCGGTTTTTTATTTATTCCAGTAGGGCCTTGACTTGACCTCGTCACTACTCTACCAAGGTTAGGCTTGGCACTTACTAGGTATCGTTGTGATGTACTCATGCTATATTTTTGCACATCGTTTTGTGCACATCCAGGTACCTGCTACCACTCCAGGCACTAGTGAGGCGAGCCCAGTTTTGGATACTTCAAGGTATACCTGTCGGCGTCTGCAGACCTCGGAGACACCCTCTATCTACTTTATTTCATTTCTTATCTTTCTATATATACGGATGTATAGGGATATTCCATACTATCTTAAAGAGCTTGTGACTTGTATCCACCAGATTTTGGGGAGTTGTTTATGCTGAGTTGCAGAGTTTCCCTTATATTAACTGTTGAGTTATAGAGACTTTGATCATTATTCCAGTTAGTTTTGCATGAATGTTAGGCTTACCTAGTCTTAGATACTAGGTGCCATCACGACATCCTACGGAGGGAAATTGGTGGGGTCGTGACAAGTTTGTATCATAGCTCTAGGTTCATAGGTATTATGAGTCACAAGCAGGTTTAGTAGAGCCTCGCGTATCGGTACAAAGACGTTTGTACTTATCTTCGGGAGGCTATGGAACTGTTAGGAAAAGTTTCACTTCTTTGATTCCTTATCATGCGAATTTGTTAACTTCAAAATTCTAAATCTCTGTCTTTCTATTCTCTCACAGATGGCAAGGACACGCACAATCGGATGTGATGACTAGACACTCGCGCCCCTACTAGAGCTGCGAGAGGTCGGGGTCGGGGTAGAGGCCGAGGATGGGTATGTGGTGCATCCAGACAACTACCCAAGCTGCTATAAAGGAGCCACCAGTAGCTCCAGTTGGAGGGAAGGCACCTGAGACGCCTGCTACTACCCCTGCACTTCAGGAGACTCTCGCGTCCGGTTTTGAGCATGTTTAGCACTTTAGCTCAAGCGAGGTTGATTCCACTTGCTTCTACCACATCTCAAGATGGGGGAGAAGCCCAGACGGTCCAGGTTGACCAGGTCCTAGAGGTCATACTAGTGCAACTGATTGTTCCAGTTCAGCCCTAGGTTAGGGAAACAGTATCTAAGGAGGAGCAGATCAGGATCGAGAGGTATAAGAAGTACCACCCTCCTACTTTCAACAGCTTAGCTTCAGAGGATGCACAGAGTTTTCTTGAGGAGTGCCATTGTATCCTCCGTACTATGGGTATTGCGGAGTCGAGTGGGGTTACATTCACTACGTTCTAGCTTAAGGGAGCGACTTATCAGTGGTGGCGAGCGTACGCGTTGGGTAGCCTGGCCGAGGCAGCTTCGCTCACCTAGGCTTAGTTCTCAAAGATGTTCATGAGAGAGTTTGTTCCCTAGAGTCTTAGGGATGCATGACGCATAGAGTTTGAGTAGTTGCGCCATGGTGCTATGAGCGTATTAGAGTATGATGTCAGATTCAGCGAGTTGTCGAGACATGCACCTGCATTAGTTTCCACTGCCAGGAGCGAGTCCTTCGATTTATCGAGAGGCTCAACCATAGTATTAGATTCAGCATGGCTCGAGAGTTGGAGACTAATACCCCATACAAACAGGTGGTAGAGATAGCTCGGAGATTCTGGCACATATATTGGTGCCCCTGCCCCAATTGTAGCCTGTCATGGTAGAGGCTATGTGATCTTTTTTGTTCATTCAACACTTCTAGATTCCACCACTATTTCGGCTACTCCCAAGTCTCAGGTTGCCCATTATGCACCGCCACTGTCTAGTGCACCTCCTGCACTGGGTGCTTTCAGCGGTAAGTCCAACCAACTAAGCCCGAGCCAGTTTTAACAGACACGCCCTCCGAGAGCTTATTTTGAGTATGGCTATACTCGTCATACAGTGAGGGATTGCTCCAGACTCAGGACGGGTGTACCTCCATAGACTACTCAGGCTCTACGTATTCCACAGGGTCCCTAGACTTCTCAGTCCATGGTTACTGCACAAGTTGCCACTCCACCTGCACAGCCAGCTAGAGGTAGAGGTCGGGCGGGTAGGGGTCGCCCTAGAGGGGGAGGCCAGGCCAGATGTTATGTTCTTCCGACTAGGACAGAGGCAGTTGCATCCGACTCAGTTATCACATGTATTTTTTCCGGTTTGTTATAGAGATGCATCAGTCTTATTTGATCCAGGCTCCATTTATTCCTATGTATCATCTTACTTTGCTCCATATTTGGGTATATCCCATGATTCTTTGAGTTCTTCTATCTATATGTCCATACCAGTGGGAGATTCCATTGTTGTTGACCATTTATATCGGTCGTGTTTAGTTGTTCTTGGTGGTTTTGAGACTAGAGTTGACCTATTATTGCTCAGTATGGTATATTTTGATATTATTTTAGGCATGGACTGGTTATCACACTATCATGTTATTCTTGATTGTCACGCCAAGACGGTGACGTTGGCTATGCCAGGTTTTTCGCAGTTGGAGTGGAGGGGTACTTTGGATTATGTTCCTAGTAGGGTGGTGTCTTTCCTTAAGGCACAACGGATGGTTCGGAAGGGTTGTGAGTCATATCTAGCCTTTGTGAGAGATGTCAGTATTGATACTCTTACTGTTGAGTCAATTCGGGTAGTGAGGGATTATCTAGATATATTTCCGGCAGATCTCTCGGGCATGCCGCCCAATAGGGCTATCGATTTTTGTATTGATTTATTGTCGGGCACTCAGCCCATTTCTATTCAACCATATTATATGGCCCTAGTAGATTTGAAGGTGTTAAAGGAGTAGTCGCAAGAGTTACTTGATAAGGGTTTCATTTGGCCCAGTGTGTCACCTTGGGGTTCTCGGTTCTTGTTTGTAAAGAAGAATAATGGTTCTATGTGTATGTGTATTGATTATTGACAATTGAACAAGGTTACAGTGAAGAACAGGTATCTATTGACACACATTGATGACCTATTTGATTAGCTACAGGGTGGCAGAGTGTTCTCAAAGATTGATTTGCGGTCAGGTTATCATCAGATAAAGATTCAGGAGCTGGATATTCTGAAGACTGCCTTCAGGACTCGATATAGTCATTATGATTTCTTTCTGATGTCATCTAGGCTGACCAAAGCCCCAGAAGCATTCATGCACTTGATGAACAGTGCATTCCAGTCTTATCTTGACTCATTCGTCATTATGTTTATGGACGATATCTTGGTATACTCCTGGAGCTGGGAGGATCATAAGCAGCACCTGAGGATCGTGCTCCAGACCTTGAGAGAAAAGAAGTTGTATGCAAACTTTTCAAAGTGTGTATTCTGTCTTGATTGAGTGGCATTTTTGGGTCATGTAGTGTCGAGTGAGGGGATCAAGGTAGATCCGAAGAAAATTGAAGTAGTGCAGAGTTGGCCCAGACCATCTTCAGCTACTGAGATCCGGCATTTTCTTGGTTTGGCAGGGTATTACTGTCGATTCGTAGAGGGTTTCTCATCTATTGTTGCACCTATGACCCGATTGACCCAGAAGGGTGCTCTTTTCAGGTGGACCGAGGAGTGTGATGAGAGCTTTCAAAAGCGCAAGACTGCTTTAACTACATCCCCAGTGTTGGTGCTGCCTACGGGTATGGGGTCTTACATTGCATACTGTGATACATCGCATGTTAGCCTCTGCGTGGTGTTGATGCAAGACGGTAGGGTGCTTTCCTACGCTTCTAGATAGCTAAAGATGCATGAGAAGAACTATCATGTCCGCGACCTTGAGTTAGCAGCTATTGTTCATGCCTTTAAGATTTGGTGGCACTATTTGTACGGTGTCCCTTGTGAGGTCTATATCGACCACCGGAGTCTACAACATCTGTTCAAATAGAAGGATCTTAACTTGTGTCAGCAAATATGGTTAGAGTAGCTTAAGGACTATGATATCACCATTCTATATCATCCTGGGAAGGCTAATGTGGTGGCCGATTCCTTGAGTTAAAAAGTGGAGAGCTTGGGCAGTTTAGTATATCTATCGGCAGCAGAGAGGTTATTAGCATCGGATGTTCATGCCTTGGCTAAACAGTTTGTTAGATTGGATGTTTCGGAGCCGAGTCGAGTTTTGGCTTGTGTAGTTTCTCGGTCTTCCCTATATGATCGTATCAGAGAGTATCAGTATGACGGTCCCCATTTTCTTGTCCTCAAGAACACGGTTCAGCACAGCAATGCCAATGAGGTCACTACTAGGGATGACGGTGTGTTACGGATGTTGGGCATGCTATGTGTGCCCAATGTAGATAGTTTGCATGAGTTGATTCTATAGGAGGCCCACAGTTCGTGATAATTCATTCTACTGGGTGCCGCTAAGATATATTAGGATTTAAGGAAACACTATTGGTGGAGGGGGATGAAGAAAGACATAGTGAAGTATGTAGCTCGGTGCCTAAATTGTCAACAGGTGAAGTATGAGCATCAGCGGCCAGGTGGGTTGCTTTAGAGGCTTGAGATTCCCGAGTGTAAATGGGAGCGAGTTACCATGGATTTTGTTGTTGGGCTCCCATGGACTCAGAAGAAGTTTGATGCAGTATGGGTGATTGTGGATAGGTTGACCAAGTCCGCTCATTTCATTCCAGTGGTGACTAATTATTCTTCAGAGCAGCTGGCTCAGGTCTATATTCATGATATTGTCCAACTTCATGGCGTGCCGGTATCTATCATCTTTGATCGGGGTATGCAGTTTACATCGCAATTCTGGAAGGCCGTACTGCGTGAGTTGGGCACACAGGTTGAGTTAAGTATAACATTCCACTCTTAGACGGACGGATAATCCGAGCGCACTATTAAGATATTGGAAGATATGCTTCGTACATGTGTGATGGAGTTTGGGGTTTCCCGTGATCAGTTCTTGCCACTTGTGGAGTTTGCCTACATCAACAGCTATCAGTAGAGCATTCAGATGGACCCATATGAGGCCTTGTATGGGAAGCGATGTCAGTCTTCGGTGGGTTGGTTTGAGCCAGGCGAGGCTAGGCTATTGGGTACTGACCTGGTTCAGGATGCTTTGGAGAAGGTTAAATTGATTCAAGATCAGCTTCCGCACAGCCCAATCTAGACAGAAGAGTTTTGCGAATCGGAAGGTTTGCGATGTTATATTCATGGTTGGGGAGCGGGTCTTACTCCGGGTTTCGCCCATGAAGGGTGTTATGAAGTTCGGGAAGAAGGGCAAGTTGATCCCTAGGTATATCGGACCTTTTGAGATTCTTTAAAGGATTAGAGAGGAGGCCTACAAGCTTGCACTTCCACCTAGTCTAGTTGTAGTTCATCGAGTATTCCATGTTTCTATGCTCCGAAAGTATCACGGTGATCCATCTTATGTGTGACATTTCAGCTCAGTCCAGTTGGACAAAGATTTGTTTTATGTTGAGGAGCCGATGGCCATTTTGGACAGGCAGGTCCAAACGTTAAGGTCGAAGAACATTGCTTCAGTGAAGGTTCAGTAGAGGGGTCAACAAGTTGAGGAGGCGACTTGGGAGACCGAGCATGATATGCGTAGCCGTTACTATCATCTTTTCACCACTTCAGGTATGTCTCTATACTCGTTTGAGGACGAACGTTTGTTTTAAGAGGGGGAGGATGTAACGACCCGACCAGTCATTTCGAGTATTTTAGCCATGATACCCTATTTATTTCCTCCTCTATGTTATATTATGGTTATGTGACTTGCCGAAGGTATTGTGTTTTGGTTTCGGGTGAGTTTCGGAGCGAATGGGACATATAGTCCCTAAGTTAGAGCTTTAAGTTGAAAGAATTGACCGTAGTTTGACTTTTGTGTAGATGACTCCGGAATAGAGTTTTGATGGTTCCAATAGCTTTGTATGGTGATTTTGGACTTAGGAGCATGTCTGGATGTTGATTTGAAGGTTCGTGGGTTATTTCGACTTGAATTGGCGAAAGTTAGAAAGTTAAAGGTTTGAAAGGATGGAAAGTTTGATCGGGAGTTGACTTTATTGATATCGGGGTCGGTTTCCAATTCCTGAAGTTGGAATAGGTATGTCATGTCATTTAAAACTTGTGTGCAAAATTTGAAGTCAATCAGAGTTGTTTTGGTATGAATCGACATTAGTTTTGGAATTCGGAAGTTCATAGTTTCAATAGGTTTGAATTGTGTTATGATTCATAGAATCGATGTTGGTTGATGTGCTTTTTGGCCTCGAGTAGTCCCGTTGTGCGTTTTGAAACTTGTTGGTATATTCGGACGAGGTGTTGGGGGGCCCGATGTGATTCAGATTGAATCTAGAACAAGTTTGGACTTGGTGCATTGCTGAAGCAATGTTGCTTCTGGTGCAATCGCACCTGCGCATTTTGGGTCGAAGGTGCGGCACCGTAGAAGAGGCGCTCGAGCCACATAATCGATTTTGGTCCTACCCAGCTAGGACCGCAGATGCGGTCAATGGCGCGCAGGTACGCCTCTGCAGGCGCGGACTTGTCTTCCGTAGAAGCGGAATTTGGGAAGGGCTTTGGGCTGGACTGCATGTGCGGTCGATATCTCTGCAGAAGAGCTTACGCAGAAGTGCTAAGGGTTCCGCAGGTGCGACCTTTTTGGGCTTAAGTTGGAGCCGCACCTGCGATGGTTTGTACGCAGGTGCGGCATCGGAGATGCGACCCCTTGCCCACAGAAGCGAAATCGCTGGGCAAAAATAGGGAATTTTTGAGAGTTTGATCTCGTTTTCATTTTTGGATCTATAGAGCTCGGTTTGTGGCGATTTGTCGAGTGTTTTCAAGGAAATTGTTGGTGTAAATGATTCTAACCCGGGTTTGGATATATTACACCAATCCATTGTTATTTTTTTCATTTAATTAGTGTTTTAAGTTAGAAATTTGGGAAAAATTGTGAAAACGTCTTAGGCTAAAATTTGGGGATAAATTTGAAAGGTGATTTGAGGTCGTATTTGAGTAATTCTTGTATTGTTGGACTCGTTATCGAATGGGTGTCTGGATTTTGTAATTTTGGTCAGGTTCCGAGACACGGGTCTAGGTTGACTTTTTGAGTTGACTTGTTGAGTTGACTTTTTGTTTCTTTGTAAAGATCATAACTTTATTGTTTGAAATAGTTTCCTATATTTTATATTTATGGTATGAAGTTGCTTAGGCTAGATTTGAGCCGTTCGAAGTTGGGTAATTGAGGAAAAAGCTCACTACAAAAAAAAACTGAAATTAGCTACGAACGTTGTCGCTAATATGTCACTAAAACGCTCGTACCTAGCATAATTTCTTGATGATCCATTGCTAATCCGTCGCTAAATGAGATTAGCGACTGATTTTTCTATTTAGCTACACAATTTGTCCGTCGCTAAAACCTGATTTTTAGTAGTGGCCTACTAGTGGATTGAGTTAGCGTATTTTGAGGTAAGTGTCTTGCCTAACTTAGTATGGGGGAATTACCCCTTAGGATTGGTGTTGGTTGTGTTAATTGTGATATGTGAAAGTCGTGTACGTAAGGTGACGAGTGTGTACACGGGCTAAATGTGAAAATTAACCGGTTTTAGCTAGGTAGATTCCTTTCATGCCTTTAATTGAGTTACCATAACATGTTATATCCATCATCATTAGTCTATCTTCACATGCTCTACTTGTTTTATCTCTTACTTGTTAATTGCTCTATATGTTTAGTTGCAATTCTTATTTTCTCTATTCCTTATTCATTATTTAACCGTTGAATTCATTACTTGAAGTTGTTATTCTTGGATTGTCTTGTTGTTGAAATCGGTATTGAGTTATAAAGGTCGTGATTCACATTGAGGCAAAGTGTTAAGTTATGAAATACTATTCTTGTTGAGTTATTCACTTCCGATTGTTATTGTTGAGACTCTTATATATATATTTTGGTTGAGCCATGAGTTATTTATTGTGAAAACATTGTTATTATTGATTTCTTTGGAAAGTTGTGATATTGGGCACTTGAGGTGCGATTTGTGATACGTTGTGATATTGATATACATGCGATGGTATAAGATTTTGGGGTTGAAACGCATGCGGTGAGATAAGGTGCGCTTGATACGCATGTTGCCTGTAGGGGAACTACTTGAAGCCACACGGTGTGATAAGGTGAGCTAAACCGCGGGAAGCTATTTCGGAAAAATTGATTTCAAAACTAAATGCAAGGCTCCCGTAGTGATATAAAGAAATATTGTAAATTGATTGTGATTTGAGACTACGAAGCGGCACCTCGGTAATAATTCTTGTTGATACTTTTCTATTACTTCACTTATGTTTTGTTGCTTTGTTCCGTGTCATAGCATTCCTTGTTTTCTTCCATGATACATTATTTGCCCCAGTGCAATGTAGCTATTCTCGGTGTATTTTTTTATTGTCTCATTTCTATTGTTATCATTATTACATTGTTATATACCCGTTCAATTTCTTATTTATTCCAGTAGGGTCTTGACCTGATCTCGTCACTACTCTACCGAGGTTAGACTTAACACTTTCTAGGGTGGTGCACTCATGCTACGCTTCTGCACATCTTTTTATGCAGATCCAGGTACCTCCTGCCAGTCCAGGCACCAGTGAGGAAAGCCCAATTTCGGAGACTTCAAGTTATATCTGCAAGTGTCAGCAGGCCTCGGAGTCACCCTCTATCTAGTTTATTTCATTTCTTATCTTTCTATAGATACGAATGTATAGGGATGTTCAGTACTATCTTATAGAGCTTGTGACTTATATCCACCTGATTTTGGGGAGTTGTTTATGTTGAGCTGCAGAGTTTCCCTTATATTAACTGTTGAATTATTGAGACTTTAATCATTATTCCAGTTATTTCTGCATGAATGTTAGGCTTACCTAGTCTTAGATACTAGGTTCATCACGACATCCTACCGAGGAAAATTGGGGTCGTGACAGGTTAGTTGTTAAAGGTTTTGACCAGAAGAAGGGAGTTGACTTTGATTAAATTTTCTCCCTTGTTATGAAGATGTCTTCTATTCGTATAGTTCTAGGCTTAGCCTCGAGTCTAAATTTAGAGGTTGAGAAGATACACATTGATGACAATCCTTCGGATATGCTGACAAAAATGGTAGTTGCAGATAAGCATATGTTTTACAGAAAATTGGCAGACATGAAGCCTGTCAGTAGTTTCCCTACTTAAAGACATATTTGGCCCCTCGGCTGGAGGGGGAGTGTTTTGGGCCCATGCCCATGTTGTCCAGTCAATAGCCTAATCCTATTCTCTTTTGATTTTCCATTCCTGTTCGAAATTGAATTCGGTTTTTATTCCTAGTTAGAGTTGGTTTTGGCTTTAAGAGAAAGCACCATTCATTATTTATAAATAAGACAACCTTGGAGATTTGTTCTATGCTCATTAGTACAAGTCTTTGAAAGACTTTAGCACATAAAAGTAGTTTTTGAGAGAGCTTTCATCAAGAGAGAAGAGAGAAGAATAAAAAGTGTTTGTTTTGCTATAGATTTTTGTTCCGACTAAGCAATTTCAAATTACGTTTTTTGATTTGTTTACTGTTGGATTGGGATGCCATTTTGACTGAGTGTTCGTAATATTTTTCTCTTTAATTTGAACGGTAGAGATCAGATTTAGTGGCTAGTAGCATAAGATTTCGAGCCCCGAACAACAACTCTATTTTGTGACTTCTCTTCTCTCTTATATAAATTATGAATCCCTCCTTCTCATTTAGCAGTATCCACAATATAGTTATAAGGGGTTTGAAAGTCTTGTTTAGGGGGAGAACTTTACGGGACAAGTGTTAGTGTGTCACTTGTGTTTGCCTCGTCGTGAGGTTATTCTCTCGATATTTTGTACTCTCTTTTATATAGTGGATTGCTCATCTCTGCCGTAGACATAAGTCAATTGACTGAACCATAATAAATGTTTGTGTCTCTTTTTGGTATATTTCTCTTTTATTGGTTGATTTATCGTCGTTCAAAGTTTGATTTACTAGCTTCTCCATGACACCTGATTGTTTTCGGTCCTAACACTTAATAGATTTGTATGTGTTTGCAATCGGAAGCTATGCAATTTGGACTGCCATTGCTGGGACTAGGTACTCCATTGAACAAATTAGGAAGAGGAGAGCTACGGTTTTGATGAGCCAAATCTGGAAATGGTGTGTCATTGTTCTGAAAAGCTCTACAATGTTGTCAATATGGGTGATGGCAATTTTTCCTCATTCAAGAGTTATACCATGATTTCTCTTTCATACTTATTAATTCTTTTGCCGATTGTTTGTCTATATTTTTATCATCCCTGCGTTGATAGGGTTATTTTTCGAACTTCTGGTCATTGTGCCTATGCGAATGCCTATAAATGAGAGCCCAGTGTTCCTTCTATATCAGGATTGGGCCTTGGAGTTAATCTTTCTAAAAATCTAGACTAGCTTGGTAACTTCACGTTATTAAATCTACTTTAATTTAGTTGTTATTTTTGTTCTGTGTTGTTTATTGAAGGAGAATGGGTGTGGCAAGAAAGAATCTCCAGTTGAATATTTGTATATATTTAATGTATGTGAAGCTTCGGCTTTGCATTTTCTGTTGCATTTGTGTGAAAACAGTAGGTGATTGTGTGAAAAAGAAATTGTTTTTTTCCAGACCTTGGCCTATTATTTTTGGATTATAGATTTGCAAAGTTATAACTGTGTCACCCCAAGAGGTTGTGAGTTCGAATCACCCCAAAAGCAAGGTGGAGAGTTCTTGGAGGGAGGGAGCCGAGGGTCTATCGGAAACAGCCTCTCTACCCTAAGGTAGTGGTAAGGTCTGTATACAAACTATCCTCCCCAGACCCCACTAGTGGGATTATACTGGGTTGTTGTTGTAAAGTTATAGCTGTGTCACCTGGTTGTAATGTATGTGTATGAGTTGTACTTATATGTAATTATCTCTTTTATAAATAAGTAAATCTAGCTAAACCGGGTAAATATTATCTTAATTATATATTTATGGAAAAAAATCCCGAAAAATATACGAATGTATTTTTAGGGCTTGAAACATTTTTCTTAGGCCTCTTGCCACCCTTGCAAAGTTCCTTAGGGACTCAAAATTTGATAGCTGCGTTTGTTATCAGCAACAATATTCTCATGTATACGAGAATTAAGTTGCTAAATACAGCTTGCAACCTCCAATAATGTCTTGTCTAGCTGTGTCCTAAAATACTACGTACATAACGAGCCTTTGCATAAATTGAGTGAGGACTTTTCAACTTGAATTTTAGAATACCATTATCGTGCAGATAAGAGGAGGTCGCAAGATAAACGATATGACGACAGAAATTAAACTGCTAGTACACTTATGTTCAAACACATCACTACTACACTTAAAAAGTTTTTTTTCAGCACTTTAATTTAAGCTCCAATTTGGCCATACATTTTGGTTCAGTTTTTTTAAAAAAGAATTGAAAATATTATTTGTTTATAAAATATGGTCGTGTTTTGTGGGAAAAAATAAAAATTTCCAAGTTATAAAATACTGGTTTGGAGCAGTTTTTGGGTGAAATTTTTCTCCAACTCACAAAACTTCAACTTAATTTCTTCAAATAAAATGCATGTCCAAATACATTTTCAACTTTCAAAAATTATTTTTCAACACAACTTTTTCAAGTTTCAATCAAATTTATGTCCAAACGCATAAGCAAGCTGGATCTAATCAGAGAAGAGACTAAGAATAATTGCAGCATTATATTATTCTTTCAACCAACAGTTTAACCATTTTCATTTAGGGGATATCCATTGGAGCTCAACGCCATACTGCCAAGCATTGATAGAGTCTCCTGCCTTCAAATCCACCACAGAAGTATACGCAGTACAGCCACCAACCCTAACCCTAATTCTATGAGAAGCCTTTGGCGCCACCTTCAGGTAACTGCAGCATACTGTATCTCTACAACCCTTAATTTCATTCTCAAACTTCCTGCAAGGGCTGTTTAAAGAGCAGTTCAATGGGGATAAGAGAATTCTCTCTGAGCAGTTAAGTAACATAACAGTATTCCGCGACGATATATTGAAGGGAGAGTTCTCATCAATTCTTAAGCCGCCTACTGAAAGATCAAAAGAGTGGCAAGTGTCTTTCTGCATGAGAGGAGAACTAATAACAAGTCTAGATGCATTTGGGTTTATGCTGAGGATTTTGTAGTAAATTCCTTCAGCAGACAAGAACTCTAAGCTACCATTTTCGCAGTGAATTCTGTAGCTTGGATTCCCACATTTATCACTAGTACTAAGAGGGTATGGCACATCCATATTGCCACATTTTGGACATTCAGGAACTGCTGACACCCAAGTTAACGAAAAGAGAAAAACGAAAATCAGAACTTCCATAGTTAAATCTTTTCAATGTTTCGACGAAGCAAGAATAGCTGTTGTTTCTACTTCTATTTATACAGATTTATATGCTAACTACTTGTTAGGCAAAAGAGTATTTAACTGCAATTTGTTGAGTGCATTATCGTCTCACAGGGGAGACGCGACGCCACCCCCAATTGTCTTAGGTCGTAGCGTTCAAGATCAGATTTTAATATTCTATTTGGACCATGATAATAAGGCAGAATAGCCTCTCACACACTTAGTCTCGTACTTGTTCGGGTTTGTCATTCCGGTCCCTGTGTTCAACGTAGTTTCATCCGGACACCTGAACTCAGCCAAAACATGTGTCTTAAACTCCTCTGACCATTGATTGAGCTTATGTGTCATTTATTTTGCTGAGTCAGAAAAATAAATGTTTACACGCTCCAAAAGGAGAGTGGATGTATTAATTTTGATTTAAAAATATTTTAAAAAAAATAACCATAAAAAGAGAAAGAGCAAAATAATAAAAAGAGTAAAATAATTGCCCAATCCCCTTCGCAACCCCTTCCTTGTCCGCCGTTTTTCCATCTTCTTCTCCCCCTCTTTCCTATCGTAACCCCCTCTTCCCCTTCTGCCTTTTGTGAATAATCAAGAGCAAAATAGAAAGTATAGTATAAGAAGGAGAAGAAGTTTTTTTGGGGCAGCTAAATAAACAGATCTATTAATGGGTTAGATTTTCTAAAGATATCAAGAAGCCATGAAAATGTGAAGTAATTTTTCTGGTGATTGTTTTTTACGACCGTGACAATTAGTCCATGATGGTCATGGGTTTTCCAAAAGAGTTTGCTCGTTGGTTGTTGCCCTTATTTGTGTCTCTGTTCTTGAGAGTTACTTTGTTGAAGCTTGTAAATTTTGACATTACTATGGTAATATGAATTTTACCTAAAATAGTGATAGTAAGGAGATGAAGAAAAATATAATTTTTTTGTATGAGAATTGAAGAGTTTTATATATGAGTTGGGGTTTAAGATTGTGCTTAGGAAGAAGGAAAGAGAGCAAAACGGTGGAGGTGACCGTGAGATTTTCTGATTGTTTCAGGTGATAAGGGGCGCGGACATCATAGGAAGATGGGGATAAATTTGAAATAATTTTAAAAAAGTAATATTTAAATAAATATAGATGCGGCATTAATTTATCTGATGTGGACATGAAATTTTCTCCGCGTCTGGTGAGTGAGCAACACGTAATGCCGGAGGGGTTTAAAATACATGTTTTGACAGAGTTCAAGTGTTTAGATGAAACTTCGTTGAATACATGGACCGGGATAACAAACACGAACAAGTATATATGTCTATCGGGCTATTCTGCAATGATAATAATACACAAACTTATTAGTTGTTCCTAGTACCAAAGCACTAATGCTTCTAAGTTCATCTCCTTCCACTATTTTACGTACAAGCTATGTCACACATGCATGTTGTAGTATTTTAACGTCCACATAATCTGAATTTAAACTTAAAATCATATCCTTGACTGACTTTCTCTATCAATAGAAACTAGGAGTCCACCAAACAATATAGAGAATCAGGTTCTCTATTTATTTCCACGGTAAATAGACAGAAAGTAAAAGACACGCGATATTTACATGAAACATTACTTACTCAAGGGATTAAAAATCACAACCTACCCTAGTAGGATTTCAACTCCACTAAATTGAGCAACTTCAGATTACAACCTATTGCAATCTAGGAATTAAACTCTTAATCCTTCACCCCTTACAATAACTCTATTGAAAGTTCTTTGTAATAGCCCAATTACAAAGAAAATACACTTTGACTAACTCTAGTCAACAAAACCAAAACAATAATAGTTGAATATTGTCCTACGAAAGTATTTCTCGAAAGATGTATAGGATTACAAATAAAGAACAAAAGACAAAGACACAACAAACTTAAGAACTTAAGACATCTTCAGTGTTGGGATCTGGTCCTTGTGTTTGTAGCAGCTTTGTTCTTGAATGGTCCTGGAGAACAGTGGTAGCTACCACTTGAGAGAGTGGTTGTTTTTCAGATTTGCACGTGTTACGTCAAACTTTGTATCATGTTGTTTATATATTCGAGCGCACGTATGAATAGATAGAGACAATACATCTTTTGGTTTGGTCTCTAGCAGCAGCGGCTGTGCCGCTGCACTGCTGTCAGCCGGTACAGTGAGACAACTTTTATAACTGTAGAGTTGATTGTACGATGACTGAGGAACTGATCACATCCGGTCCCTTATCTGATTCCTTATGAACATTTGGCCAGGTATCAAGACATGAAGAAACATAGCGTAACAAGCCCAATGGAACTGATCACATTTGGTTCCTATCTGGTTCTTTGAGAAAGTTTGGCCATTCATCAAAACCAATAATAGCATAACATATCTTCTATAAACAAATCTCTATGGTAAGTGTTGGCCCAAGTGAAGTTTGTTTTGATGATTGACAAAGAAACTCAAGCATGAACCAGGTCCATACACAGTGTACACAAACACGGGCAGATTCAAGCACAAGGCATGCACGTGAAGAAGATAAGCTTAGGTGGTTATATCTGATATCTCCTGAATGCAAAAGTTGCATAATTGATAAGGAGAGGGATCCTTACTCGAGAGAACTCTATCCTAGATAAAGGAGGAGTTAGAAGTTGAAGATAACTAGAACTCCTCCACCATGGAAGAGTATAGCATTAGAACTTTAGTTATTTCCTATTCTACTAACTCTATATATTGCAGGATGTTCTCATTTTACAGGTACGTACAAACACTGAAGTTAAACGTGAGTTGAGAGCAAAATAGCAAGGCATTTTGCAAGCAATTCTTCTGTGATTCAAGTGTGCGAACCTGAAGCTACATGAACCATATAGAAGAACCAGTTCATAGTGTTTATCTTTTATTCTAGTTTCATTTTAGTAGGTGTTTCAAGTTGTACCTTTCAGCTTTATCTAGAAGCAATTGTATTAGGTACTCTGAGTATTGTATTCAAGTTATAGTTAACTTGATGTTGTCACAACAGTTAGAGGTTGGTTGCCACAAAGGGATTAGAGGTAATTCTTAGGTTTACAAAGAGTTTTGTAAATGCTGTTTTGGCTCAGTGATTTAGTGAAGTGTTGAGGAAACTCCTACTGAGTAGTAGGTCGTAGCTTTTTCACCTTTTGAGCCGGGTGCTTTCCACGTAAAAATACTTACGTTCTACTTTTCGCATTTACTATTTTCGCAACAATAGTATAAGGAATATATAGAAGAACCAGGTCCTTCTATAATCAGTGCACGCGAAAAATTGTATACCACACAAGTTACCCCTCCCCCCTTGTATGACATTGAAGTATAAAACATCAATTGGTATCAGAGCAGGTTATCCTTGAAGAGACTAACACCTTAGGAGAAGATCAAGATGAGTGCACCACCTGAAAACTGTGAAGTGCAATCCACTCCTAGGCCACCACTCTTTAATGGCCAGTACTACTCTTGGTGGAAAAACAAGATGAGAGATCACCTTATAGGAGAGGGCTGTAAGCTATCAGACATTGTCACTGATGGTCCACTAGCTACCTTGAAGAAAATATTGAAGGAGTAGATGTGCCAAAGACAAGAGCGGACTGCACTTCTGAGGACTTGAAGAAGTGGGAGAAGAACGTTAAACCCAAGAAATGGCTTGTTTGTGGACTTGGTTTAGATGAGTACATCAGAATCCAAAGCTGTACCACTGTTAAGCAAATTTGGGACACACTGCAAGTGGCTCACGAAGGAACACCTCAGGTGAAGAGATCCAGAGGAACTCTACTGTACTCTCAGTATGAGAACTTTGCTATGAAGGAAGGAGAAATCATTCAAGAAATGTACACAAGGTTCACTACACTGACAAATGAGCTAAAATCTCTTGGAAGGATTATTCCTGAAGAAGATAAAGTTGAGAAGATATTGACTAAGGTTTTGCCTATCACTTGGGAGAGTTAAATCACTGCCATCCAGGAATCAAGGAATGATAGCTGCTACAAGTATGGAAAGACTGATCACCACATCAAGAACTGTCCTTTGTAGGAAATTGAATCGAAGAAGGAAAGAGCTGAACGAAGGAACAAGTTCAACCCAAGAAAAGCAACAACAAAGTCTCAACCAAGGCTATGGTCTCTGCTTAGGGAGAAAGCTCAGATGATGATGATGATGAGGATGAACAAGCACTTATGGCCATTGGAGAATCTGATGAAGAAACTGAGGTAAGTGTAATTCATCTCAAAAACAAGATTAAATTATTGTCTAAAGAAAGGTTATCCGAGTTACTATTAGAACAAATTGATGAATATGAGTATGTAAACAACGAAAGGAACAACTGTCTAAAGAATGTGTGATTTTGAAGGCTAAGTGCAAAAACCTGGAACTTAGAGTTAGTGAAACTGTAAATGAAAATACTGTGTTGAAGAACCAGGTTCATGCACTTGACTCAACTGTCCTAGAGCTTAGATCCAAAAATCTAAAACTGAAATTAAGAATAGGTAAAAAGACAGTTGATCACACACAACTCACTTTCGAGGAAAATGTAGGGAAAATGAAAGTTGAGTTGTACAAGAGAGATGAACATGTAAGAATTCTAAAGAAGGATCTAAGCAAGGTCAATCATGAGCTAGATAGAACCTGTAAATGGAACAGATCCTCCGATGCACTTTCATGGCTACAAGAACACCATAGTAGCAATAGAAGAGGACTTGACTTTGGGAACCTGACACCTAAGTGGGATCCCAAAAGCAAGTACCTCACACTTCCTGCGAACAAGATTTGCACACATTGTGATAAAACAAGTCACTATAAAAGTGAATGCACTGCAAAAGAAAAGGCAAGTCAAAAGAACAAAGAATTTGTTCAAGAGAAGAATAGGCTACCAAGTTGGGCTAAAACGAATCTGATTCGTCTCTTTGCCTATAGAAAGGGACCCAAACTAGTTTGGGTTCCTAAGACTAACTCCTGATTTCCTTTTGCAGGTCCAAGTAAAGGGGAGCAGCCAAATATGATACGTGGATAGTGGCTGCTCAAAGAACATGACAGGAAGCAAGAACCAGTTCCTTTCATTTGACGACCTTAAAAGAGGTAATGTCTCCTTTGGAAATAGGAAGAAAGGTGAGATCATTGGGGTTGGAAAGGTAGGTAAGACTGATTCTCACTCTATTGAGAATGTCTACTTAATAGATGGTTCATAATTGTGTGATAGAGGCAACATGATAGCATTCATCTCTACAAAATACTTTGTGATTAATCTTACCACCGACAAGATAGTTTTGCAAGGAAAAAGAGTGAACAACATATATGTTGTAAATCTGTCCACACTTTCAGATAATGAACTCACCTGCTTAAGTATGTTGGATAATGATCCCTTCCTTTGATACAAGAGACTTAAACATACCAGTCTAAGTCAACTCAACAGACTAGTCTCCAAGGGCTTGGTGATAGGGCTGCCTAACATTAAGTTCAAGGAAGATAAAGTTTTTGAGGCTTGTGCAAGGGGGAAGAAGGTAAGATCCTCTTTCAAAAGCAAGAAATTGGTAAGCACCACCAGGACAATGGAACTGGTCCATATGGATCTTTGTGGACCAATGAGAACATTAAGCAGATGTGGTAAGAGATATGTTATGGTGCTTGTTCATGATTACTCTAGGTTTACTTGGACATTGTTTTTAATATCTAAAGATGAAGCATTTGACATGTTCACTTCTTTTGTTAGAAAAACTCAGAAACAACTAGGTAATCAACTTGCATCAATTAGGTCTGATCATGCTACTGAATTTGAGAATGCTAAATTTGTTGAATTTTGTTATGAGCATGGTATAAATTATAATTTTTCTGCTCATAGGACTCCACAACAAAATATTTATTTATATTTAAAATTCCAATGACATTCTGCATTGATACATTTCTTGATATATTGGATTCTTCTAAATCTCTATGATATTCAGTAAAGTAAAATAACAAGTAATTCTAAGTTTGACATATTTCATCCTCTCTTTGGATTATTTCTACAAGTTTTCCTGTTGTGACCTTCTTCTCCACATTGTCCACATGAAATCGACCTTTTTTCGTTTCCTTTCAGATATTGGCTTGCACCTCCCCTTCCTTGGCCTTCCTATTATTTTAGTCACTTCTGGTGGCAAGACTTTTTCATCTAGAACTTCTGTAGGAATTTTTCATGTGCTTTCATCATGAACTGGATAAATTGGAATTTCATAGGTCTTCAATAGGTACTTCCTGGTGTAATACACCGAGCAGTACTCAATGTGATTAATGTATTTGTATTTTAATACTGCCCAAGCTTGTGCACATGGCAGTTGATCTAACTGAAACCTTCTAGAGCTGCAAGTTCGATCTTTTAGGAATACCATTCTCTGCTTACCCTTGTCAAGTACTGAATATAAGTAACTCGTCGAAGGGGTCACTTACAAAATTTATCAACTATCATTAGTGGTGAAAAAGAATATGCCCTCAAAATACATATACTAGCGAGCCTGCAAGATTCAAAATAGCTTAATATCATGTCAAACCAACCAATATTTCAGAAGTGGGGTAGGCATAGATGCTGCATTAAATTGAAAGCCTTTGCTTTTGTGCAGGTGGACACTAGTTTAACAGAATCACACAAAGGGTTCAAGATATAACAGATCCGTGAATTCGGCATGATTACATATTATATGCACAAGTATCTACAGATTCCAGTCATACCTTAATCCGATGTGACAATTCGAGATTGTCCATCAACATTGTATCATATTTTTTCCCAAGATCAGTAAATGACTCTACTGTATTCTTTTGGTTTGTAACATTCCATCGTTCGATCAATTGCCTTATGTACTCCAACAAAGGCAGTACTGGGAGTTCTCTAGCAGCCTTGAGCACTGCATTGATTGACTCCGCAATGTTTGAAGTCATTGTCAATATTCTGTTGACGGTGGAATGTGCTCTGGACCATATGTTCATTAAGTAATCTTTGACCCTCTTATCAATTTTCTCTACCTCTGCTATGTGGTAATCAAACTTCTCAACTCTGTATGATTTGGCCATAGCAAAGAATATGTCTTTGAGTTGCAAAAGATTCTTCTTGTAATTTGTTTTTACATTATTCCATAGATGCCATATGCAGACACAGCGAGGTACTTGTGGATACAATGTTGCCGCTGCATTTTCAATGCCTTCATGTCTATCCGAGACTATGCACATTCCCTCCCTTTCCCCAAATGCATCCTTGAACCTCGCGAAACACCACTCCCAGGAAGCATTATTCTCTAAATCTACTATGGCATATGCGAGTGGTAGGATACTACCTAATAAATTGAATCATATAAACATATATGAGTATATACATGAATTATATATATATATATATATATATATATTATTCTTATTTTTACCTGCTGAATCTTGTGTGGATGCTATCAATAATGTTCCTCTATATGTCGATTTAAGAAAGGTTCCATCTACAACAATAATTGGTTTGCAATACTGCTATCCTTTTATAGACGGATATAGTGCAACGAAAGCATACATGAATAAGTATTCCTCTATTTTTTTCAAACTTACCACCGACATAGGATTTGTAAGAACCAGCATATAAAAGTAGATTGGCAGCTTTTCATATGATTCGCTCGGGTTCCCTCTCAGTACTTGAACTGCATATTCTTTTGATCTCCATGCTTGCATATATGTAATTTGAAGACCATACTGCTTGTTCATGTCTCCAATTATGTCATTAGGAGTGTATATTATTTTTGGGTCTTTATACTTGTCTATCACAAGACTGCCGATGAGTTTTGCAGTAGCTTGACGTTGTGCGTAAGATCTGTCTTTCAGCGGGCAGAGTGCAGTTTGCTAAAATTTCTGACCTTGAAAAGTTTTATTTTTTTCAGGATCGAAGAATTAAAATACCAATCGCAGTTGTTGTCGATGCATACTAGGCAGTACCTATGACAAGGGTACAAACTCTTCCATCAATAAACATAGCGACATAAAATACAATGATATATAGTGATACACACCGCCATCAACAATACCAGATAAAAAAATACAACAACTATACAGTACTAGACGGTGACAACCACAACTTAAAAGTGTATAGCCGCAGACTTACAAGAAATAACTTATTTACTGCATAATTATGCTTCTAACATCAACTACGATATACGTTGAGATACATAATTATACAGTAAATATTTTGATACCTGCTTTCACTTGATCTATGCACCTTAAACTGAAATTTTTTCTTTACTGCCAAGTGCTTCATGACTTTGACTATCGTAGCCTTGTCTTTATAAATTTGACCTTCTTCTACATCTATGTGTTGAGCGTCAGTTATTATTGTATTTTCATCAGATTCTGTATCCTGTCAGTCTTCTCCATCCCCAAACTTGATCACATTAATTGTATCACCATTGTATCTCTCCTCTATAACTGAGCTTTGTGCACATTCTGAGGAAATCATAACAGAATTTGAATTGTAGCAGATCATGTCCATATCCCTTTCACTCGATGTTATACAAAGGGGATACATTGTAAATTTCGAGCTTTTTTCAGCTCAAGATATACACATACACACATACTATTGTGTATCACTATTGGTGGAGAACCGTTTTGGACAGCGTATTTGATTTCAATAATATTCAATGAAGTATCTATCATAAGTTGTTTCGAAATCACGTCTACAAAATCTTCAAAACTTATATTTGGAGTAACTATTACAGCATCTGCATTGTAATCTACAAAGTTGTTGTCAACATTCCATCGGCCACCATACTGAATAAAAATTTGTAAATTTACCATTGAAGTAGCTAAAATTAGGTCAAAACTCACTAATTCCTTGATTGATTTTGATTGTAGTTTGTAGTTCCTTCTACACAGAAATCGTGAAAGCTGTATCTACACAGAAATCGTGAAAGGATATAGTGAAATTGATCGATTTTGACTGAATTTTAGAGCTCCTTTAGAGAATATTTTGGAAGAGAATGACGTGATCTGGTAAATTGATACGCTTGAAAACAGGGAAAAAAGTGTGATTCTCGTATGGAAGAATCCTTCCTTGCGTGTATCTCTAATTTTGGGGTATTTTTGGTAAGTGTTTAATTCTGGGCTAGAGGTCGGTAAGTTTGTGTTTAAATTGGCTATTTCTGTACTTTTTTCTTTAATTTACCGAAGCAGAATAAAATTATAATGGGCCGAAAATTACTTGACACGCGGTGATACACGTCTGTGCCTCGTGCTACGATCTCACACATGCCGTGATAGTCCATTAATTGGCCTTAAGCGTTTTTTCCGCTTTTTCATGCGCACTTGGTCCTCGATCCTGACACTCGATCTCAGCTTAATTTTGAACTTTTACTCATATTTCAAATTTTTCTTTTTAATTCAATTTAGCTCCAAAAATTTGTCTTAGCTCGAAATCACAACCTGCGCAATACAAAATAGTGTTTTAAAAGGCGTGGGCGTAAGGCGGGGCGTTTTACATATGCCTCAGCGGGGCGTAAGCCCCATAGGTATTTAATTTTTAATATTTTATAAAATAATATAATGATAATTAATATTTATAAACAGGTAAAATTGCATAAAAATTAAAGAAAACTATATATATGTATGCTCCATCCCCACAAAACACTAATCAAAACAATCTATTATACGTTACTTACAAGCACAAGTAATTTGAGTCTAAAAGAATAAAGTTTTCTATATGGAGGAACAAAAAGGATAATTAACCTGCAATTTGAACTTTGAATTTGCTGCTATGAAGAAAAATGTAGTTCTCTTTGTATTTGTAAAAAAAATTAAATATTCGTTGCTTTTGGGAGATATTAGCAGACTAGCGGACAAGATAAAAATTTGAAAAAACCATGAATTAGGGCTTAAATCAATAAAAAAGGTCTTTACTTTTAAATTTAATACTTTTGAGTTCCTTTTTAAACCTTTTGAGTAATTACCAAACTCACTTTTGAGAATTTGGGTATTATATGAAAGACTAATTCAACAAATTTTGTTTTAATTTGAAAAAGTCTCTAGGGCTTACTCCTTACTAAAAGAATGCGCCCCGAACGCCCGAGCGTACGCCCCGAACGCCCGGGCGTACGCCCCAAGTTATGGGGCGTATGCCTCTTGAGACTTTCGCCCCACACCATCGCCCCGGGGCTCGCCCCAGAAACGCCTTTTAAAACAGAGATACAAAATACACAATAAGTGTAAATTGTCAATATTTTAGCTCAAACACAATTAAGATGTAACAAATAATAGGTGCAAAGTAGCCAAAAATCCATATTTCTAACCTACTATTACAAGGATTAAGCACTTCAACAGGACTTAGATTAAATTGCTTGTTGGTTGAATGCACTAGCTCTCTCTGTGTGTGAATAACATTTTCCTTCATGACAAAGAAAAAATATATATACACCCTAGTTAATTAGCCCGTCAAAATTACAACTGAATATTTAGGAGTCCGAAGTATAGTAGAACTCCTAAGCTGCGTGAAATCCCTCCAAAATATCCAAGCTGCAGCTGCCACTGAGATCCTAAAAAATCTCTACAAGATATTATTAATTATCTCAGTTAATTAGAAAAAATATCAAGGGTCTCTTTTCCTAATATAACTCACTCCAGGATCTCTAATTCTTTTACCACAATAAGTTACTGCCGTTCAGAGAATACCAATTACTCGATTTCCAGAACCTGGTTCTTTAACACATATTAATTATCAAAAGTCAAAACATACCAAATCTCAACATCATGCATAAGCTACGATTATGTGATATCTTTTCTCGTTATCATCTTATTTGAAGTTTGCACAATTGATTGTAATGGCAATTATATTAATCCCTATCGAATTATTAAATTAGAAAAAAAATAATTCATAACGTCATAAGAATTTTAAGCAACAAATCATTTTTTCTTGACTTGATAAGATTATGTATAGTAATATAGTACCAATCCTTTACATTTTATTATTGACCGGAAAACTCCACTTTTGCAACTTGTTTGTTGTTTCTTCCACATTCCATTAACTTTCATTTTGCGCCTGCAGAAGCCACTTTGTGAAAAGAGGGTAGTCCAATAGGGAAATCTGTTCCTTAGATCTTCGACAAATAAAATGGGATGAATGTGATACGTACTTTAATATCATATAAACCAGGACCGGATGGCTTATATGGAAAATTTAATTCGACGAAATGAAATAATTTCCGAATCGTCAAAGCATTTTCGTTACTCAAGATTAGGTACTACTCTTCTATTTTAATTTACGTAACGTAGTTTGACTCCATAAAGTTTAAGGAAAAAATTACTAAGACTTTTGAAATTCTTAGTTTTATATGTGCCGTAATATTTGTGTGATTATAAATTATTTGAAATTTATAATCTTTAACATCTCACAATATTTGTATGGTTGTAAAATAATTCTCACTAAAGATAAAATGTATAAAATAATAAATTTAAAGCTAAATTATTTTCTAACAAGAATAATATATCATTCTTTTTTAATTGAACTAACAAAAAAGATATCACATAAATTATAATGGGAATGAGGACTGATATTTGTTTTCTTTCAGATTCATTTCACTTGGTCGAACACGGATTTGTTTATTTTATCCTGGTATTTAATTTTAATATGCTAATGGCCTATTTGGTAGCATAAAACGCCTAAACCTTCTTAATATATGAATTTGGAGGACTGACCATTTTTCCTTGTTCAGAATATTGCAATTTGTTCACTCTCATTATTGACAGGCTCTTAAATTTGTCTTTTGAGAAGAATGAAAAAACCGGAGTAAACCAGCTAAGTGTCCGCTACTTAGCAATTTAGGTTGCAAATCTATTTATAACTGAAATATTGATAGTGTAAAAATATTAGATGATCAATGTAGTTTAACTTACCATTGTAGATTAATTATTATTTTTATTCGGTCATAAATTGCTTTCTATTTTATTTTATGTGACACCTTCTTTTTAGTTAACATTCTCAAAAAGAATAGCACGTATGGTATCATTCCCATATTACCGTACCCTAAATGAATTGAATAGTTAAGATCCTCCTGATATAAAAGTTAATTCTTTTATACAAAAATAGAGAAAATGAAAAGACACATGAAACTCTCAGAATAACTCATTTTAAAATATAATTACTTAATATATTTGACTCATATATCAAAAAAATTATTTAATTTAATAAACTCCCTGAACGAATAATAAACCTTCACATAAAACGGGAAGGTGGAAGTAATGCTTACTAATGTTTTATACTTCAATGCCACACAAGAGGGGTGATTTGTGTGGTGTCCAATTTTTCGCGTGCACTGATTATAGAAGGACCTGATTTTTCTATGTGTTCCTTATACTACTGTTGCGTAAATAGTAAATGCGGAAAGTAAAGAACATAAATATTGTTACGTGGAAAATACCCGGCAAAAAAGGTAAAAAACTACGACCTACTACTCAGTAGGATTTTTCCCAACACTTCACTAAATCACTAAGCCAAAACAGCATTTACAAAACTCTTTGTAAGCCTAAGGATTATCTCTAATTCCGTTGTGGCAACCAGCCTCTAACTGTTGCGACAACTTCAAGTTAACTCTAACTCGAACATAATACTCAGAGTACCTAATACAATTGCTTATAGATAAAGCTGAAAGATACAACTTGAAATACCTGCTACAATGAAACTAGAATAAAAGACAAACACTTGGAACTGATTCTTCTATTGTCACGACCCGAAATTCCCACCTTCGGACCGTGATGGCGCCTAACATTTCACTTGCTAGGCAAGACAACGTTAGAATAATATTAACCAATCTTTAAATTATTAATAATCAAAGAAACAAATGTGGAAGAAAAGTTTCATATATAGTGAAATAACCTATAAAAACATCGGTGTCTAAATACCATCCCAAAATTGGTATCACAAGTGCACGAGCTTCTAGAATAAATACAATTAAAGGTCTCAATAAAATAAAGCTGTCTGAAAATAAATACAGAGCTAAAGTAAAATAGACGGGGACTTCAGAACTGCGGACGCCATACAGTTATACCTCAAGTCTCCTCTGGTAGCTGAAATTCGAGCAAGTCTATGGTGCGTTGTTGGGACCAACTCCGAAATCTGCACAAGAAGTGCAGAGTGTAGTATCAGTACAACCGACCTCATGTACTGGTAAGTGCTGAGCCTAACCTCGACGAATTAGTGACGAGACTAAGGCGAGTCACTTACCTTAACCTGTACGCAAAATTAGTAACAACAACAATAATAGAAATAAATCAGGTAATTCATTTATAATAATTGAATCCAACTCAGCAGTCATAACCAATTATCATTTTCATTAATTCTGTTGCAGCGTGCAACCCACTCTCATAATATATTCAAATTCGGTTCTGTTGCGGCGTGCAACCCGCTTCTCCAATATATTCATTTTAATCAAGTCTGTTGCGGCATGCAACCCGATCCCCCAGTATATATATATATATATGTATGTATGTATGTCGACTTTTAGATAAGTCTGTTGCGGCGTGTAACCCGATCCTCAAATATGGACTTTTAATAAGTTTGTTGCGGCGCGCAACCCGATCCTCCAATATGGACTTTTAATAAATCTGTTGCGGCGTGCAACCCGATCCTCCAATATGGACTTTTAATAAATCTGTTGCGGCGTGCAACCCGATCCTCCAATATATTCATTTCCATTCATTCTTATAGAAGAAATTTCCCCAATAAAGGTAACAATTAATATAGAATTATAAAACAACAAGCATACAATAATTATGATTTAATTATGAAACAAACAAAGGCAAATAGCAAATTATTATGGAAATCAGAGAGAAAATATGCAGTTTAATATTTAATATGCTAAATGTCAAATAACAATTAAGGCATATAATTCAAATAGTATGTAACAATTAATGTAGGAATTCAAGAATTAATATTTAACAAAGAATAGGAGAGAAACAATTATTATAATAATTAATTCATGATTTAAAATAATTTATGATTTTTCAACTAAGCAGTCAAACAATTAATTTGACGACGTGTAGACACTCTTCACCTCGCCTATACGTCGTTCACATGCGATTCGTATTAATTTAAGGGTTCTATTTCCTCAAGTCAAGGTTAACCACGACACTTACCTCGCTTTGCAAATTTCAATCAATTACTCAACCACAACTTTTCCTTTTAAATTTGTCTCCAAAAGCTTCAAATCTATTCACAAACAATTCGATATATTCAATACGAATAACAGGAATTAATTCCATATAAATTTACTAATTTTTCGGATAAAAATCCGAAATTTATTAAAATATTCGGCAATGGGACCCACGTCTTAAATCTCGAAAAAACTTACGAAATCCGAACACCCATTCCGAAATGATTCCAACCATATAGAAATTATCCAATTCCGATGTCAAATGGACCTTCAAATCTAAATTTTTCGTTTTTGGAAAATTTTATAAAAATCCCAATTTCTTCCATCTAAATCCGAAATAAATGATGAATATAGGCTTAGATTTATGAAATAAAATCACTATATGATAAAGAATACTTACCCAGGTCGAAATCGTAAAAAACTCCTTTGGAATCGCCCCTAAGCCGAGTTATAATTGAGGGTTTGTGAAAAATGGGAACAATCCCGTTTTTGTTCTGTTTTAAGTCACAGGGGGTCAGGCCTTCTTTCCGTTCGCGAAGGGCCTGTCGCATTCGCGATGAGTAGCAGCCTGTGGCTTTCGCGTTCGCGAATGCTTTTTCCCCCTTGGCCTTCGCGTTCGCGTACCAGTGCTCGCGTATAAGGACAACTGACCCCTCCCCCAGGCCTCTAAAGCTTCGCGTTCGCGTTGAGCTGGTCGCGTTCATGAAGGGTAAAGTCCCCATAGCTTCGCGTTCGCGGTCCAATATTCGCGTTCTCGAAGAAGAAAAATTCAGCCAGCTCAGTTTGCTCTTCGCGTTCGCGAGAGTACATTCGCGAACGCGATGAAAGAAATACCAGAAGCCCAAAGTCTGTAGAAAACCAGATTTTCTAAGTCCGAAATCACCCATAGCCTATCCAAAACTCACCCGAGCCCTCAGGGCTCCAAACCAAACATGCACACAAGTCCTAAAACATCATACGAACTTGATCGCACGATCAAATCGCCAAACTAACACCTAGAACTACGAATCGGATACCAAATCAAAGGAAGTTTTTCAATAAAATTTTAAAACTTATATTTTTACAACCGGGCGTCCGAATCACGTCTAATCAACTCCGATTCTCACCAAATTCGATAGACAACTCATAAATATTATAGTGGACCTACACCGAGCTCTGAAACTAAAATACGGACCCGAGGTCAATAAATCCAATATCAGTAATTTCTTAAAAATCATTAAGCTTTCAAGCTTTTAATTTTTGTTCAAAATTCCATATCTCGAGCTAGGGACCTCGGAATTCGATTCCGGAAATACACCCAAGTCCCAAATCATGATACGGACCTATCAGAATTGTCAAAACACTGATCCATATCTGTTTTCTCAAAATGTTTACTAAAGTCAACTCAGTTGAGTTTTTAAAGATCTATTTTACATTTTAATCCATTTTTCGCATAAAAACTTTTCGAAAAATTGTACGGACTGTGCGCACAAGTCAAGGAATGATAAATGGTGCTTTTTGAGGTTTTAGAACACATAATTACTTATTAAATTTAAAGATACAATTTTGGGTCATCATATCTATCTAGTTCATGTAGCTTCAGGTTCGCACACTTGAATCACACAAGAATTGCTTGCAAAAATGCCTTGCTATTTTTCTCTCAACTCACATTTAACTTCAGCGTTTGGGCGTACCTGTAAAATGAGAACATCCTGTAATATATAAAATTAGTAGAATAGGAAATAACTATAGTTCTAATGTTATACTCTTCCATGGTGGAAGCGTTTTAGTTATCTTCAGCTTCTAACTCATACCTTATCTAGGATAGAGTTCTCTTGAGTAAGGATTCCTTCTCCTTATCAATTATGCAACCTTTTCATTCAACAGATATCTGATATAACCACTTAAGCTTATCTCCTTCACGTGCATGCCTTGTGCTTGAATCTGCCCGTGCCTGTGTACACTGTGTTTGGACCTGGTTCATGCTTGAGTTCCTTTGTCAATCATCAAAACAAACTTCACTTGGGCCAACAAATTTCCCTTTTTTTATGATGACAAATTCTGTGCTTTTCATAAGCATAGGCCCATGTGTCAACTCAACATCAACACAATGTTTGAACACTTTCCATTTTAAAGTTACAAATCATCAAGGACCAGGTTCATTAGGTTATAAATATCACATTCCAAAGTAAAAAGCAGAACCTATCTTCCCCCTTTTTGGCATCATCGAAAATTTACATAATTATGTTAGATAAATACATTTTAATAGAAATTACTCATGGCCACTGAGGCTACTTCAAATGCAATTATGGAGTCAAGCATCATATATCAATCTAATGATATTAGCTATCTAAGAAGCATCAACAAACAGTTAGAGCACAAAATATTTAATTAACATTGATACTAGTCATCCATAAAGCGTAAAGAAAAATAAAGATACTGGATCATGAGCAGAAAGAACAAAAAGAAATGCCATCTGATTCACTAGTTTGTCTAACTAGGCTAGAAAGGTTTCAAGGCTGGGAAGGACCGGGTTCTTGGTTTTTGGCCTGAAGTATCTTTAACATATCATGAAGAATGCCTTCATTATTCTCCTTTACTTTGCAAGCTCAACCCTGAGAGCATCCCTCTCAGTTTCTACTTCAGCCAACCTCTTTTTCAGCCTCTCAATCTCAGCATCCTTAGCCCCACTCTCTTGCACCAAAGCTCACACTTTGCTGTTCACAGGCACCTTCTTGGATGAAACAGGTTCTTTAAGAGTGGTGTGGACTTCATAGTCACATGCATTCAAAGTGTTTGCCCAAAAGTGATCCTTGCTTGTACCAACTTCCCATTTCTTGATGGGTACTTTGAAGTGTGCAAGTAC
Organism: Nicotiana otophora; assembly: GCA_000715115.1. NCBI lineage: Eukaryota > Viridiplantae > Streptophyta > Magnoliopsida > Solanales > Solanaceae > Nicotiana > Nicotiana otophora. The sequence continues at coordinate 50,057 of AWOL01S0032373.1, forward strand.
AGCCGTGAAAATGAAACCATAAGGTATGAAATGAGTTTTGGTGCTAGTCAGAAACCTATCAAGAAGTTGGATGGTAAACCCAGGACAGTTGATTTGCCTTCCACTATCCAAATATTCCATAAGGACCATGTCCATAAATGTGGCAATGTGCCTTCTTTCCTGCTTGGGCAGCACAACCTTGTTAACAAATTCAAATAGCACTTTGTGGGGAGGCTTCATCTCACTTTTGTATATAGCCTTGGGCTGAAACTCTTCTTTATTGTCACCAAACTTCCTTGTAATGGCAAGTGGTGTGGAGAGGTTTTCTAGGCTTGGCCATTTTAAATTTTATGTAGTCGTTATACCCTTCAGCAAGTACTCCCAGAATGTCTCCCAATTCCTTGTCATCAAAGCTCACAGTCACCCCCTTTACCACACTGGTGACTCTGCCATTCTTGATCTCACAGTTTTCCATTAACTCCACAATCTCAGTTCTGGAAAGCTTTCCATCCATCTGAAGGAACATGTCCTTCCAACCCTGCAGTTGTAGTTTTTCCAGCAGCATCATCATGCCTTCCTCCTCCAAGTCCCAGAGGAGTCTACCTTTCAAGATGGTTCTTTTCCCAAACTTAACCATCTTGTCCTTCTCTGCATCAGATTCTTCTTATTCTTCACTCTCTTCTTCCTCCACTACTTTCACTTTTCTAGACTTCAAGGCAGACCCGATTCATTTTGCCAAGGTAGAAGTTTCTGCTGACTTTAATTTTGAATGAGACTTCTTTGTGGAAGTCTTGATTTTCTTTGCTTTTGGAGTCACAACCTCCACCTCTTCTGCCTCCTCTTTATCATGAAGGACTAGGTCCATCTCCTCAATTTCAAATGCCTCAGCAGGCTCACTCACCTTCTTCTTTCCCTTTGCAGTAGCTTTTCTTTTACTTTCTTTCAAGGCCTTATCAAGTTCAACCTCACTCTGCTTCTTCTGGCTCCTTGTAGCTCTTTCTCTTGTAGGAGGAGTCACTACAAGGATAGAAAAGGCTACTTTTCTTTTCTTTTTTGTCCTCGCAGTGCCAGGAATTTTAACTCCTGAACTTTTTTTCCTTTTAGGATTGTAACTGTCAGACACTCTTCTCAATATGTCTTCGAGGGCTTCCTGCACAGATGGAAATGGTTTTTCGAACCTCTTCCTCAACCTAACCAACCCCTCAGCAGCTTCTCCAGACCCATTTCCCCCTTTTTCTCTCACACTTTCTTCTTCTCTAGCAGATTTCTCACTCCATACTACCATAGCTCCTATTTTTTCAGTCAAACCAACAGGAGTGGGTAAATATTCAGTCACTCCTTGTCCCATTCCCCTTACATCGCCTTGAGCACCCTAATTCTCCTTTTCTTTTATGTTTTTACTTTTATCACCAATTTTCCCAGACTCAGTGGTCTCCACCCCAGCCACAGTTCCTACAAGAATAAATCTATTTTTCAGATTTGCAGCAACCTCAGTGATTACTTCAGATGTAATTTTTGGATCACATGTTATCTGCTCTGTTTCTGATGAAACAATTTCTTCCCTCTCAGTTGTAGACTTGAAAGAATTTTCAGATTTTTGGGGTTTATCATCCTGACTTGCCTTCAGTTGCTCATTAATTTTCTTGATTTGTTCTCCTCACGTGACTACTTTACGAGTAAGCATCTTGAATCTTCATTTCTTAGAGATAGGTGTGGTTAAGGGTGTGGTTGAAGGAGTGGGTATGGATTCTTTGGGTGGTGATGAGGGATTTTCAAAGGTGTTAAGCCATTGATGGTTAGAGGAAGAGAGAAGATGAGTATGTGTGTGTTTAAAAGATAGAGAGAGTTATTTGGTGGCTAAAAATTTAGAAGTGAAGAAACAACTAAGGCCTAATCAATATAAAGAGAAAGATTTTAATTGGGTAACGACAGATTTTGCACAAGCTCAGAAGTCTTATCAAACTGGGAGTCAGTTTGCAAAAACGTTAAAGACTCTCCCTAGAATCTAGGCACTTATTGGGCGTTGGGATTCTATTTGGATGAAACTGGTTCATTTCGTAAAGGATAAGCTCAAGGAGGTTAGGATTGAATGGACGCTCCTTTTGATCATAATCCAAATATAATTATTTCAAAATATGCAGAGTGGAGAGTAAGCACCATGTAATCTAGATGAACCAGATTCTTCACTGAGAAATCTCTTGTGTAAGTCTGAATTTTCCAAGAAAATAAAGATAATATCATTAGAGATTAATGAGATATTTTAGCACATGGCACACGAGTATACTGATAAAAGAATGAGATTGAGCAAAATCTAATCTAATTATGTACAAAATTCACGGATTGTCTAACAAATTTTTGAGTTAGAATTGGTTCCTTTTAGGTAATCTTAATCATCCCTAATTCTAACATGTTCCTTTCAAAGTGATCTCTACTTAAATATTTTGTGAAGATGTCAGTTATTTGCTTGTTTGTAGTATGAAATTCCACAGTGATCAAACCTTTTTCATAGTTGTCCCTCAAAAAATGATGTCTAACATCTATGTGCTTAGTTCTTTTGTGATGAATGGGGTTCTTGGCCATACTACTTGCACTGGTGCTATCACAAAATATGGGGATACAACCTACATCAATTTCAAAGTCCATTAATTGATGTTTGATCAACAACAATTGAGCACAACATGAGGCAGTAGCAACATACTCAACTTCAACAGTAGATAAGGCCACATAATGTTGCTTTTTGGTGGCCCAAGATACAAGACATGAGCTAAGAAAGTGTGTCATACCTGAGGTGCTCTTTCTATTCATAAGAAAACCTACATAATCAGCATATGCATATCCCACTAAGTTCAAATTAGTACCTTTTGGATACTATAGACAAAGGTCAATGATGCCTTTTAGGTATCTCAAAATCCTCTTGACAGCAGTCAAGTGAGACTCCTTTGGATTTTGCCTAAAATCTAGCACAAAGGCCTACACTGAAAATAATGTTAGGTCTTTTAGAAGTAAGATATAACAAAGATCCAATCATTCCCCTATACAACTTCTGATCAACAGATGAACCAGGTTCATCTACATCCAATTTTGTGGTTGTTGCTATAGGAGTGTCAATTTCTTTGGAGTCTTCCATTTTAAACCTTTTAAGCAACTCTTTTACATACTTCCGTTGATGGATCATAGTTCCATTTGAATTTTGTTTAATTTGTAAGCCTAAAAATAAATTAAGTGCACCCATCATACTCATTTCAAATTCACTCCCCATTAGTTTAGCAAATTCTTTACTTAGCTTATCAGTAGTTGCTCCAAAAATTATATCATCAACATGTATCTGAACTATCAAGCGATATTTACCTTTTTCTCTCAAGAATAAAGTATTATCAATTTTACCTCTCTTGTAGCCATGCTCAAGCAAGAATTTTGATAATCTTTCATACCATGCTCTTGGAGCCTGCTTGAGCCCATAAAGTGCCTTGTCAAGCTTGTACACATGATCAGAACATTCCTCGGTTTCAAAGCCCGGAGGTTGCTTGACAAACACTTCTTCCTTTAGATAGCCATTGAGGAAGGCACTCTTGAGATCCATCTGATGCAGAGTGAATTCCATATAAGAAGCAAAGGCTATAAGGAGTCTGATTGCCTCCAATCTTGCAACTGGAGCAAAGGTCTCATCATAGTATATGCCCTCCTCTTGACTATATCCTTGAACCACCAATCTTGCCTTGTTCCTTGTAACTGTTCCATCTTCATCAAGTTTATTTCTGAAGACCTATTTTGTGCCAATTACTGATCTGTCCTTAGGTCATGGTACGAGATGCCAAACTTGACTTCTCTCAAATTGGTTGAGTTTATCTTGCATTGCATTCACCCAATTTGCATCCTGCAAAGCCTCAACAACATTTTTATGTTCAATAAGAGATAAAAAAGCATCAAAAGCACAAAGATTCTTCAACGAAGATCTGGTTTTGATTCCAGAGGTTGGATCAGTAATTATGTTCTCAATGGGATGATAACATTGATACTTGTAAGGTTCCACAACCACCCGGTTTCCCTTAGATGTCCCTTTAATGTTTTGTTGCTGAGGAACAGGTTCATGGACAAGTTCCCTCGAGGTTTGAGGATCAGTTCCTCTTTGTTCAGTTTCCCCTGTCAAGTTGCCCAGGGTGAAAGGACCTGTTCCATCACCTGTTCCTTCTTCTGGTACAGCTTCAGTCTGGGCTGTGGTTTTATTTGAGTTTCTTACCAGCCTAATTGCTTCATCATCATGTTCCTACCTCTCAGAAAGAGTGTTAGTTTCATCAAAAACCATATATACACTTTCTTCTACACACATAGTTCTTTTGTTATAAATCTTATAAGCTTTACTATATGATAAATATCCCAATAATACTCCCATATCACTTTTGGGATCAAACTTACCTAGAGAGTCCTTACCATTATTGTGCACAAATCACTTGCATCCAAATGCCCCAAGATGGGATATATTTGGTTTTGTCCCTTTAAGTAACTCATAGGGAGTCTTTTCAACAAGAGGTCTAGTCATGCACCTATTTATGATATAGCATGCAGTGTTCACAACTTCTGTCTAGAAACTTTGGGGCAGTTTACTAGAAAGAAGCATAGTCCTAGCCATTTATTCCAATGTCCTATTCTTTATTTCAACTACTCTTGATCTATCATTTAAAATCGTGTTGCAAGTGTATTTTTTAAAGACAAGGTGAGTTGCTCTGATGGTAAGCACCCTCCACTTCCAACTAAGAGGTTGTGAGTTCGAGTCACCCCAAGAGCAAGGTGGGGAGTTCTTGGAGGGAAGGATGCCGAGGGTCATTTGGAAACAGCCTCTCTACCTCAGGGTAGGGTAAGGTCTGCGTACACACTACTCTCCCCAGACCCCACTAGTGAGATTATACTGGGTTGTTGTTGTTGTTGTTGTAAGTGTATTTTTTAAATTGTACATCTGTTTGGTTAAAAAGAATTGTATCAGCTATGTATCATATCTGTATCTCTCATGTATCACCTATGTATCTCTGCGTATCGATAAATTATACATATGTTTGATTAAAAAGAAGTTGTATCAGCTATGTATCATATTTGTATCATCTATGTATCGCTTATGTATCACCTATGTATCTCTGTGTATCGGCTCTTACTCATGTCTATATTTGTGTAGTAACAAAGCTAACTAATGGAAAACAGTCGTAGCAGCTAGAAAACTATGCAAATAGTTTTAGAAATTTACAAATAAGAGTGTGGCTTCATCAATACATATTTCAAAACCAAACAAACTCCAGAACTCATTGTTAAGAAACTAATTGTGCAACAATCCAAAACGACTGTATCATGTGTGTATCATATGTATATCATATATCTATCATATGTCTATCATGTGTGTATCATGCGTGTATCTACAAGAGATAATGTATCACAAACTACCGTATATTTTTCATATCTTTAATTCACAACACAAAATCAAGGGAGAAAATACCAAAATAAACTAAACTGCAACACTCCAATATCGCACCGAAACTCATTAAACCTTTATAACAGAGCAAACATCTCATTTTCCATACAATTCTTAAAAGTATTCATAAAATTCAAACACAAACAAATCGAATCCGTCTTACAACAATGACAACATAACAGAACACAGTACTAAACGAAATTATTGAGTTCATCCTACAACAATGACAAAAGTAACTACTTTTTCTACTTTCGCAACTCATTTTGTCGACCAATAATCTCATCATCACTTTGCACTTTTAGTTTCATCTTCTTTCTAGCATAATCCCACAAGAGAGCACCAAATCTGCGCCGGTGCGCATAGGCATTGAAGTTTTTAGGAGACGTCTTGCCCTCAATGAAATACTCGGCAAATGATGTTGCAAATACACCGCAATCACGGCAAAAATAAAAAGAACAGCAATTATCAAACTGCAGAATCTAAAAACAAAACAGATTGTCTTGAAAGAAATTCATACGCTTCGACTTGTTGAGGCAGTCCTTCAACCAATTTTATATCAAAAGGGGTAATCAAGTCATTTGATTTATAGACAACAGTGCACCAATTGATATCTTTTTTGTTTAAATAGAAATGTGTGTGCACGACAAAATAAGGCAGCAACACAAAATACTTGGCCATGGTCTTATGAACTTTGGCTTGATGAGTAGCTCCACCGCGCATAGAGTTATACACATAAATGCACCTATCCTTGAAGGACATCACAACCATTATCCCATGCCATTGTTCTGCAACATTAATTGGCATTAAGACGTGCTCGACACTGTGCCATGGAACATTGGCATCCAAGATAAAATCCTGAATATACTCTGAAATGACATGTTTCGGATTGCACACATCATCATCTCCATATGTATCAATAAATGCCTGCCACAACTCATTAAGTTTCTCGTCGAAGTACCAATATGTGATGGTGAATGTTCCAGGTAGGTCTTTGTCATACTTCCCCTTCTTCCTCAGATAATACAACAAAACATCAATGTGCTGAAACAAAACGTAACAAATAACTAATCACTAAAGGCTCGTAAGCTTTAAGCAGCTACGGTTTTTCAAACCAAATTCACGGAAAATGAATGCTCACTACTTCTCTTGTACCAGGCAAGATAGCAATTAATAATTTGTTCTAAGTTAAGAGGACTAATCACGTGTACACTGGCTAAAATTAAAAAAAATGTAAAAGTAACTTCTTACATACCGAGTCATCCAAAGGCTGACCATTATATGACAAAGTGTAAAACCATTTTTTATCTTCAACATGATATACACCAAGATCATAAGCGGAATTGAGTTCACTAACATGCTTCGGATAAATCTCATTCCTGGTAACGGATATACACAAAAGAGATATAGTGATTTGATATAAAATAATGCTATAAGTGACAGAATACTACAATATAAAACTGAACAAAACTCATAAGTTGGAAACATACTTCTTTCTGGACTTCCCTTCTTTGACCTACACAACAAATACATTTAACAAAGAGTTGTTAACGCCAGTTCCGATTTTGCTTTGAAAAAGATGCTTAACAGCATAAATTTGCTTTTTTTCTTTTGCTGCAACAACATCAGTACTAGAACCTAAATCAAATATAGTAATGAACGGAGACTGCACGGCCTTTGTAGGACATCTCTTTCTTTTTTCCATTTGCGGCAAAACTTCAGGAAGTAATTCAGGCTGGTACAGAACAATCTAAGATTCAACAACCTCTTTCTCAGATTGTTCCTTCATCTCCCCTGCCGCCTCATCAACACTTGCAGTCATACAAACAGCGCCAGTCTGAGATTCGGGAACCCTTTATTTCTCAGATTCTTCCTTCGTCTCCCCTGCCGCCTCATCTGTAGTCTCACCAATAGTGCCAGCATGCGCTACATCTGGTGTGAAAGTTACTTTAGCAACGAACATGTTAACTTTCACACTAGAAGGTCCTTCCATGATATTGACACCTAACTGATCTGCTGCATCGAGCACAATGTTGTTATGATGATACTCACTAGTATCTCCTTGAGAATGTGGAACATCTTTGCCTTCACTTCCACCGACCAATTATTTTTAAAAAGAATCGAGTTATCAAAAATAACAAAGAAAAGAAAAGGGAAAAGTGCAGAATGCACAACTAAACACACCTTACAACCATCCATTTCAATATCTTCATTGCCACCAAACTCCATATTGCTCACAAAATTATTATTGTCTTGACGACCACTGGTGTCTTCCTCTGGATGTGCACCATATTTGTATTCACTTGCACCAAGCTATTTATAAAAAAAAGAATAAAATAAGTTAACTAAAAAAATAAAAGGAAATGTACAATGGAAAATAAACACATACCTTGGAATTTATCAACTCAAAGACTTCCTTGAATTTATCAGAAACATATTCCATGAAGGAATTTAACTGCTTATGGAGCTACAAGATGAAACAAATAAGAAAGATAATAGACTTTGAATATACAATTTTAACAATACTTTCAAAAAAATATATAAAAAAGACCAATACAAACTTGTTTCACATCAGCTTTTAACTTTTGCAACTCACAGTCATAATCAACAGGTTGGACACCCGGTGCCTCTTTTAGTGGGACAAGCTCCTTAATTTGTTTTCGGGGTGACGTGACAAAATCATCGCTATCATCAATAGGAAGTTTTCCCCTGTTAGGTGATGTCAAATATTTCTGATACTCATCGGTAACTTCAACAGGCAAAGTAAATCTCCTTAGCTCTTCAGTTGTCAGAGAAATATTTTTAAACTGCAAATGTAACCAAAAGTACTTCGGTCCTAGATGTATCAAAGATGTATAAAAGGTATATATTTGATGTATCACAATGAATTACAGTGTATTATATATGTATATCCCATCAAGACTTAAAAGATGGTACCTTATTCCCTGTACTGTTAAAGAAACCAGTAGAGAAGTCCTCACGCGTTGGCCTGTCTATCATTTCCCAATTCAACATGCGTGGTTTATGATCTCCAATGCGAACAATAAATTTTTGATCAACTATAGTGCAACATTCATAGAACCACACCTGTAGTGCAAGAGGAAATCCACCAATCCTGTAAAACGCAGACTTTCCCCTTAACCTGTCCCTCACCGACTTCATTAAAGCTCGAAACGCAATCTTACCCAGGGAAACGACACATACTCACCACTCTCGACAAGATGGAAATCACGTTTACCTATAAATGTCTTCTGAGCCTGAGTAGACATTAGAAATGTGTTTATGAAATAAATGATTACAATCTTACCTGTATCTTCATCAGACTGCCATTTCTTCTTTTCAAAACAATCAATAAGCGACTTCTTTGACACCACTTCAAAACCAGAAAAATAAGTATCCACCAACCTATTGGGTCCACTGAATTTACCCTCAACATGATCATTGCTACAACAGATTAAACCACTTACAACACCAAATTCTCGAAGACCAAAATGTAAAACACATTCGTCATTCAATTTCACATAAAAGTGATCACACTTATGTTTAACCAACTCCCTAAACATTAAAGAACGAATAAGTTTTTCCTAGATAGCAACTCGAGGTAAATCAAGGAAATAGCCAAAACAGCTTTCCCTAAACATCCGAAGCTGGACATTAGTCAACTTTGGCTGTAAAACCGATACGATGTCCACATTAGTTATGATTTCCAATGAGTAACAGGAAAAGGCTCACCAATTGCAATATAGAGCTTCCAAGGCTACAAATACATGACACGAATTAAAAACAAACAAATACAAACTAAATACAATTTTAAAAGAAGATTCAACAATAGAAAAAAGTATAACTGAAATTGTACGTACCTTACAAACTTTGTCAGGAATTTTAACTTTTTTTGCCTTCTGAACTTTAATTTTTTTTGGTTTGACACCCAAATTCACTTCGTCCTCCATGATACATTATCTCTTACCTTCATCATCATCCACTCTAATCCTTTTTCTCTTCTTTTTCTCAGAATGTCCAACAACAACCTTTCGAGATTCTAACACTTTAATACTGTCGAAACAATTTTAACTTCGCATATTTCGTTCATCAATGGATTTTTCAACTATAACCGGGGTTGAATGAGGAGATAAACTCATCGACCTAGTTTCTCTTCTCATGTTGCTCGATTTCTCAATTGAAACTGACTTTGAATAAGGTGATGAAAATAACCTGGAATCAGACGAAAATAACCTAGAGTGTATCTTGTTTTGTTGTCAATTTCAGCAATTTTGGTTCAATTTAGGAAACAATCGTATAGAGAGAGATATAGAGAGTGAGAGATAGAGATAGATAGATAGATATATAGATAGATAGAGAGAGAGAGAGAGAGAGAGAGAGAGAGAGAGAGAGAGAGAGAGAGAGAGAGAGAGAGAGAGAGAGAGAGAGAGAGAGAGAGAGAGAGAGAGAGAGAGAGAGAGAGAGAGAGAGAGAGAGAGAGAGAGAGAGAGAGAGAGAGAGAGAGAGAGAGAGAGAGAGAGAGAGAGAGAGAGAGAGAGAGAGAGAGAGAAAACTCAGTGTGTGTATACAAAGATAACGGATACAAAAACTGACATTAATTGAAACTATTTGGGCCAAAAATGATATTTGGGCCTTTTTTAGTAGATATTTGGTTTTGGGCTATTTTTAGTTGGGAAAGTTTGTAGAGTGACAGTTTGGGTAATTTCCCCTAAATTTGGTCCAAGACCATTCATACAGAGTATAAATACGCAAAAATATATTTTTGAGGGAAAATTCGACCTAGGAGAGTTTTTGAAGAGCTAACACGGCTTGAAAATACAAAATTTCATTAATTCTTTTGCTAACAATAGGTGTAAAACGGGAGTTTATATCGTAACGTTGTATTTGATGTTTTCTAATTCTTCAAACTTATTTGTGACGAATTTCTGCATATTTATAGAGTAGTTTACCCCAGGGTTTTGACAAATATGGTATTTTGGTTGGTATATGTGATTAACTATAGTTTAAATGCACAAATTCATTTATGAAGATTTGAATTGACTGCAAATTTATTCACCGATTTATTTAATCAAAAGAAAAATATTTTTGTGATTATCTTTGCATTATTTTATTTTGTTTAATTTAGTGATTCTTCTAAGTAATCGAGAGAGCCTTTTGAATTGTTGATTAAACCAAGTTAGGAGAATATTCAAGAGACGTTTTCCTAAAGACTAGTCCATTAACGTGTTCTTGCATATCTTCATAGTGCTTCATATACTCGTAGAGTTCGGATTTAATCGAGAGAGGAATCTTAACCTTACATTTAAACTAATCATCGAGTGAATTCTTGAGAATCATTAGAATATTAGAAGTGAGTTTAAACAGAGTTAAATCCCGAAAGACTATCTTGAACCTATCCTGTCACAGCCCTTATTTCTCTTATTGATAACAACCCTCTAGTTCAACTCTCTCATTCCCTGTTATCAAGTCTACTTAGTCGTAATATTTATTAAGTTGATTAATCATAGTTGTTAACTACTCCAAATCAAAGAGTTAATAATCTTGAATAGCAAATAATCCAGAAATTACTCTAATATTGTTTAAATCCAATCTTTGTGAAAATAATATTTTACTATACTATCTTTGACTAACGAGCTTCAATTTTATGCATCGATTTTGCGGTTGTCACCTTGTTTATTCATAGAAGGTGTGAATATAGACTGAAGTAGTTGGTCCTTTGCAGTTTGCGTTTTAACTTGAGTTCAGTCTAGTTTAACTGTATTAGATTATTGAGTTGTAATTGATTTCATGACAATCACAATTGTTTAATCTAGTAAAGAATTTATAGTTTCAAGCTAGAGTAAATTGAAAATGTGTGACATTTGTGGGACTTTTGGGGCAAGACTTAGGGTTATGTCTTAGATTGTAAGTTTTTAAATCTAAATAATTTTGGCTCATTAGTTTTGGTAGAGTTGGGAGTTAAATCCTACGGGGTAGGTCATGATTCTTTGCACCTTTTGAGCTAGTAATTTTTCATGTTGAATCTTGTATTCTTTATTTATCTATACTTTATTACTTTGTAAGACATAAGGTAAAGAACCAAGGTCTTAGGCAAACTATAGGAAACACTCATTCTAACTCTAGGAAACACTCGTTTTAACAATTACCATTAGAGCGGATTCTACCAGATCTGGCTAACGTCTTGAGAGATCTTGAAATGTTTACACCACCCCAAATTAAGAAATATAATCAACTACTAAACCACCAATATTCAATGGCCACTACTACAATTGATGGAAAGCCAAAAAAGTTTATTACGGCTCAAGGCTATGAATTGTGGAACATACTCAAACTAAGTCCCTTTATTCCCAAAAAAACAAATGAAGAAGATGTTCCAAAGGATCCTTTTGAATTTATCGCAGTAGATTTCAAAATGATGAAAACGAATAAGGTGAAAAAGATTTTTTTATTTGTGGCCTTGGTCCTGATGAGTATAAGAATATCAACATGCTCAAATGCTTAGTAGATTTGAGATGCTCTCTAAACTACTCATGAAGGAACAACTCAAGTCAAGAAGTTCAAAATTGAGATGTTGATGAGAAGTTAGGAGTTGTTTTCAATGAAAGATATGTGTAATGATCCGAACGGTCGTTTCGTGTTCTAGCATTTCGTTATGTGATTTGAGACCTTGAGTGGCTTCATATGATGTATTATGACTTGAGAGTACGGTTGAATTTGGATTATGCGAGGTTCTGAGGTGGTTTGGAAGAGAAATTCTTAATTTGAAAGCTTTAAGTTGGAAGAGTTGACCACGTTTTGACTTTCGAGTAAACAGCCTCGAAATTAAGATTCGATGGCCTAAACAGGTTCATATAGTGATTTTGAACTTGGAGTATGTTCAAATTTGGACTTTGAAGGATTGGAGAGTTCAAAAGTTTTATCGAAAGTTGACTTTGGCGTTAAAAAACTCCAATTGTGGTTTTAAGGCCTTGGATAGGTCCTAATTGTTGACATGAACTTGTGTGCAAAGTTTGGTTGCAATTTGAAATGTCTAAGTGTGATTTGGACGCATTCTACATAGTTGGAATGTTTGGAAGTTAAGATATAGATTTGACCTTCGATTCCCAGTTTTGTTGTTGTTTATGATGTTTTGAGCCTCAGGACAAGTTGGTAGGAAGTACTTGGAATTAATGGAATGATTAGGCGGGGTCCTAGGGGGTTCAGGTGTGATCCCGGGTTGTTTCAAACCATTTTTGTGGAGTTTGGACAACTGGTCTGCTAGTGTACTGTAGTGCTTCGTGATCGTGAAGCAACCATCGTGATCGCGGAGAAGTATTTGGCCAGATGGACATTTGTTCTTCGTGTTTGTGGACTTAGTGGTTGCGATCATGATGTGTTGTGGGCAAGTGTCATGCATTCACATTTTCATGATCGCGTTTATGAAGGTGCGATGTCAGACAGAAGGTTAAACTCCGTGTTCGCGGAGGAGGTCTCACGATCAGGTAGGCTTGGCAGGGTTCCTGGCCGCATTTGCATGGTGGTCGCTTTCGCGAAGAAGAGATGGAGCTGGAGGTATTCTTGGTGTCCACGATCATGAGAATCCTGTCGCGATCGCGATGCGTATCACTGACTAGTTTATTTAAGTGCTCATTTTGGGATATCGCCCCATTCTCTTATATTTTGAACCCTAAACTTGGAGAGGGGCTATTTTTCAAGGAGAATTTTACACATGGCAAGAAAGTAAGTGATTTGTACCTATTTGTGGTTATATTTCAAGAATCTACATGTATGTTTAACACCTAAACATGAAATTTTGAAGTGAAATTTGGTGGGATTTTCTTTACAACTTAAGAGAGTATATTTTGGGGATTTGACTATCGATTTGGACCCGAATCGGAAACTAATTATATATATGAACCTAACAGGTTATGGGTCATCAAGATTGTGTATTATTTCGGATTTTGGGCACACAGACTGGGGTTCACTTTTATTGACTTTTTTAGAATTCTCAAAGATCGAAGCTTTATTGTTTTGGATTGCTTCCTATCGCATTGGTTGACTTTCTTGGATGATATTTAGTTAGACTCGAGTCCTTTGGAGGTGATTTCTCAAGGAAAGGCAATTGGAGCTTTAGACTAGCCCAGATGAGGTAAGTGCTTTTCTAGCATTGGTTTGAGGAAATCTTCCTAATAAATGACATTCTTTGCTACATTGGTGGGTGGGGGGTG
>AWOL01S0032373.1:66863-91361 GCA_000715115.1 Nicotiana otophora
GGGGATGATGTATATTTACGGTGACAAGTGTATATGCATGTATCATGGTTATTCATGCCCGTGGTTGATTATAGATTACCTTATGCGTTGTTTGGTTGTGTTTTATGTATTCTACGCCTTACTTGATTGAATGACTACATGAGCACAATATGCCATGCTAGAGAGTTTAGGTAAATGATACCTTATTTTAAGCATGATGAGTTATTCTTGTAAGGCCCCGTAAGAATTTCACCTGAAATTTGATATTTTGGGGTGCCGAGGTAGGCTAATGTATTTGAGGCCGCAGTACAGGATTTTTGGGTTGAACAGTGCGTTGGGGAGTTGAAGAAAACTTATTGCAGAATAGGGCATTTCTGCGGTCTATTATACGACCGCAGAACTGATCTGCGGACTACAGATCCTCCGCAGAGTGAAGCAGAGAAATGGGCGAATTTTTGAAGTTATTTTGCGATCAATTATGCGACTGCATAATAATTTCATGGGCCGCACATCCGTCACAGAACCATCATGAGAAAATTCGGAAGGAGGTTCTGCGGTCCTTTATGCGACCGCAAATTTGTTCTGCGGACCGCAGACATGCATAGAAGTGCCCACTTACGGAGGACCATTGTACGGTCCATTTAGCAGACCGCAAAAGTGATATGTGACCGCAGATTTCCATCGGGGCTTCCTTTTTCTAGTTTTATAACCCGACCCTATTTCATTTTATTTATCCATAAGAGGTCATTTTTGAGGGGTTATCTGGTATTTTAGAGAGAGGAGAAAGCTATTTTAGAGAGAGAAAGGGGAGGATTCAAGGATTTAACTACTAAACTTGGATTAAGCCTTCAACTTTCTTCAAAAAGAACTTGCTAGGTTTTCTAAAAGGTAAGAATTTCTTCCCCCAATTCTCTAATTTTGAATTCTGAGTTAGTTATGGGTGATGAGAGTAAACATATCACATGCATGAGCTAATAATGATTGTGGGGAAGTTGTTGGACAACCTTGGGTGGTTTTGTTGTTGAATTGGTTGAGGAAAGGTTGGGTTGTGATTGTAGCAGCTCTTGCCATCCGAATTCCTCTAATCGTACTAGTAATTCTCCCCTCTTGTATAGATTGGCATCGTTAGGAGTGTCGGGATGTTGTTGTTACACCATGGAAGGCTCTTTCGAGGTATGAAGGCTAAACTCTTATTCTAGTATCGGAATTCCCGTATTCTTACAAGACTCTATCGTGTGTAGTTCGAACTTGAAACACTATTAAGGTGGGATATTCAAGCTAGTAAATTGATTCTCAAATTGCATAACGTGTCCAAACCCTCATGTGTTAATTATTTCTATTTTGACTTAATTATGTTATACCCCGTTTTGGGAAGAAAATGTTGTACGATATCAATGTGATCAAATTCTTGTTTCTCATATGATGAAATCTTATTAACTTATACTTGTTAAGGCCAAATGTGCCAAATGGTTTATTTGAAAAGAAATCTTTTGTACAAAATATTATCGTTTTGGGAATCTGAAGTGTGGCATTGTGAATACACCTCCACTTGCACACATTAGAGTGAGGCGGCGGGGCCACTTTGTGTAGGGATTGTGATTGTGAATATACCTCCACCCGCACACATTGGGGTGAGGCGGCGGGGCTGCTTTGTCTAGAGATTGTGATTGCGAATACACCTCCACCTGCACACATTGGGGTGAGGCGGGAGGTCCGCTTTGTGTAGAGATTGTGGTATTGTGATTACACCTCCACCCGCACGCATTGGGGTGAGGTGGCAGGGCCCCTTTTTGTAGAGATTGTTGCATTGTGGTAGAGGTCATATAGAGGATTCCCAACTTGAAATTTATAGATGTTATTGAAAGCTTTAAATTAATTTGATATGGTTTTTAATGGCTATTTAAGCTCTTTTATTGCTTCCATGACTCGTCACATTCATGTTGCACTTCCAATCCTTGAAGCGGATGTTTGGTTTTCATACTAGTACTATTCGACATGTACTAACACCTCTTTTGCCGGGGGCGCTGCATGTTTAATGGATGCAAGTGGTTCCACAACAGGCGGCTTTGATAAGTGATAGCGGTGCACCCTCTTTCTAGCTGACTTGGTGAGCCCCACTTCATTTTGGGGTCGTATATCATTTGCTCCTTATACATTTAGTTTTGAGGTATAGTCGGGGCCTTATTACCGGTACTATCATTGAACTCCTTTGTATAAATTAGAGGCTCCGTAGACATAGTGTGGGTCGTATGTTGGTGTTGGGAAAGTCAAACTAGGAATGTTGTATTTGTACCACATGTTCCACTTCAAACCATGAAAGTGTTTGTATTTTTAGACTTAAAAATGATGTAACTAATGAAATGTATCTTCTCTTTATTCATGGGTGAGTTCAGATAGAAGGCATAATACATGCTTGCTTGGCTAGGTTATCTCAGTTGAGCATCGATCGCGCTCCCCGAGGTCGGGACATGACAACCTTAGTATCAAAGCCTTAGGTTTTAAAGTGTCCTAGGATGTCTCAAAGCCGTGTCTTGTAAAGTGTTTCTTATCACTGTGTTGTCAACCACATCTATAATTAGGAGGCTACTTGGGCATTTAGGAATACCACCCTTCTTTGATGTTCTATATAGCGTGATAATGTTGATTATAAGACTGTTCCTCCTCTAACTCGTGCATTGCTTTAATTTTCAGTATATGGCGCCTAGGAAGAAAGAAAAGACTGGCCAAGGAGGCAATGCCACCCCAGGAGTGGAAGGTGATGCTATACTCGATGATGCGAGTGAGCACCCAAAGGATGTGAACATTCCCCCAGTTACTACACTACATGATTATACTACTCCTGCTCTGTCTGCACCAATCCCTACTTTTACTGAGGGTGCAACTATTCCACCCCAACTGATATTCCAGTTCCACCTCCAACACCAACTTTCAGTCCCGGTGTTTCTGATGGGGACCTTAGGGGAGCCATACAGATGTTGGCTCAGATAGTGGATTCCCAGGCCTAGAGATCGAATGTTGCACCTACCTCTTCCAGTCAGTTAGGGGATTCTGATAGTTCCAGGGTGAACAGGTTTCTTCCGTTGGATCCTCCAGTGTTCACAGGTACTAATACTGAGGAGGACCCCGGGGGGACTTCACTGATGAGATGCACAAGAATCTCCGAGTTATGCATGCTACTGAGACGGATGGAGTGGATTTTGTCTCCTACCGCCTGAAAGAGGTGGCCTATTCTTGGTTCGAGATGTGGGAGGAGTCCCGTGAGGAGGGGAGCCCTCCGGTGAGGTGGAGTGAGTTTGCTAATGCCTTTATTGATCCTTTCTTGCCTGCCGAGACTAAGGTAGCCCGTGCCACCGAGTTCGAGAGTCTAAACCAAGGTAGCATGAGTGTGTGCTAGTATCATATGAGGTTCACGCGCCTGTCCAAGTATGTCATCTACATGTTGCCCACTATGGAGGCTAGGGTGTGCTAGTTTGTGCAGGGCCTTAGCCCCTTGGTTATTAATGAGGCTGCTACAGCTGCCTTAAATTCTGATATGAACTATGGTAAGATGGTGGCATTTTCTCAAGCCACAAAGACCCGCAAACTAAAGAATAGAATGGAGAGAGAGGGTAGCAACAAGGCCCGATTAGCGGTAACTTTAGTGGTACTTCTGGTGGTGGTGGTGGTGGTGGCAGGTCAGCATTTACGGGAGGGTCATCAGGGCCATCCCAGTCCTTTGCTCAGTCTTCAGTCAATGCACTACCATCAGGGCCCAGTCAGCAGTAGTGGAGCTGTTTCGGGCCCAGTCAGGGCAACAGTGGATCCTACCAACAAGGTCGACCTGGAGGGAGATTTCAGTAGCAGCGGAGACCCCCATGCCCTAGGTGTGTATTTTGGGGCCTACTTCCAGGACCGGAACATATGCTACGGGTGCGGTATCAGGGGTCACATTCAGAGGGATTGCCGTTCGTCCCGCCAGGGTATGGGTAGGGGTACGACGCAGCCAGTCAGTTATGCAGCTACTACATCCATAACACCTCCCCTAGTTCGAGGCACTCCAGCGCCCACAGGGCATGGTGCAGCTAGGGGTGGTACCTCAAGCTCGGGAGGGCCCAACAGGTTTTATGCTATGAGGAGGTGTCAGGATTCAGAGGCTTCTCCAGATGTTGTCACAGGTATATTGACTATCTAATCTCATGATGTATATGCCCTTATTGATCCCGATTCCCCTTTGTCATATGTCACTCATGTTGCTATGGAATTTGGGATAGAATCAGTACAACTTCATGAGCCATTCTCTATATCTACTCCTGTTGGTGAGTCTATTGTGGTCGTGCAGGTTTATAGGGATTGTGTTATCACGGTGCATGGTCGGACACCATGGCCGATCTCATTGAATTGGGGATGGTTGATTTTGATGTAATAATGGGGATGGATTGTCTTTATTCATGTTTTGCCAAGCTTGATTGCCGAACCAGAACAGTTAGGTTTGAATTTTTAAATGAGCCAATTATTGAATGGAAGTGGGATGATGTGGTGCCTAAGGGTAGGTTTATTTCTTACCTTAAGGCCCCAAAGATAATCCACAAGGTGTGTATTTACCAATTGGTCTGGGTTATGGACACCGATGTTGAGGCACCTACACTTGAGTTCATGCCTGATGTGAATGAATTCCTAGAGGTCTTTACGGATGAGCTCCCTGGGATCCGACCATACATAGAGATTTATTTTGGGATTGATGTGATGACAGGCATGAAACCTATATCTATTCCACCCTATAGGATGGAACCGGCAGAGTTGAAGGAACTAAAGGAACAATTGAAGGACTTGCTCAAGAAAGGTTTCATCCGGCAGAGTGTGTCGCCTTGGGGCACACCAGTTCTCTTTATAAGGAAGAAAGATGGGTCACTGAGAATGTGTAATGACTATCGGCACCTCAACAAGGTCACGATCAAGAATAAGTACCCACTGCCATGGATAGATGACTTGTTTGACCAATTGCAGGGTGCTAAGTACTTCTCCAGAATTGATTTAAGATCCGGGTAGCACCAATTGAAGATCAGGGAGCAGGATATTCCGAAAACAGCTTTCAGAGCCCGATATGGGCACTTTGAATTTCTAGTAATGTCCTTTGGGATAACAAATGCCCCGATAGCTTTCATGGATCTCATGAATCGAGTCTTCAAGCCTTTTCTTGACTCCTTTGTGATAGTGTTCATTGACGATATTCTTGTGTATTCACGAAGTAGAGTGGACCACGCCGATCATCTTAGGGTAGTTCTGCAGATTCTATATCAACACAAGTTGTATGTAAAGTTTTTGAAGTGTGAATTTTGGCTCGAATCTGTCACATTCTTGGGTCATGTCGTCTCTAGAGAAGGAATTAAGGCTGATCCATAGAAGATCGCAGCCGTGAAGAATTAACCAAGGCCTACAACTCCAACAGAGATTTGCCGTTTCTTGGGATTAACTAGGTATTACAGGAAGTTTGTTGAGGGGTTCTCTACCCTTGCCTCTCTATTGACTAAATTGACACAGAAAGCAGTTAAGTTCCAATGGTCAGATGCTTATGAAAAGAGTTTCCAGGAGTTGAAAGAAATGTTGACTACGACACCAGAGTTGTCCCTACTAGAGGGTACATAAGGGTTTGTGGTATATTATGATGCTTTGAGAATCGGGATAGGGTGTGTATTGATGCAACATGGCAAGATGAACACTTATGCTTCTAGGCAACTCAAGAATCATGAGAAGAACTACACAACACATGAGTTAGAGCTCACAGTAGTGAGTTTTTGCATTAAGTATTTGGCGTCATTATTTGTAGGGTTCCATGTGGATATATTCACGGACCATTAGAGCCTTCAATATATTTTCAAACAGAAGGACTTGAATCTGAGGTAGAGAAGATGGCTTGAGTTACTCAAAGACTACGACATCGAGATTCTATATCATCCGGGGAAAGCTAATGTTGTGGCGGATGCTCTTAGCCGAAAATCTATGGGTAGTTTGGCTCACTTGGAGGCATGTCAAAGGCCGTTGGCCAAGTAAGTTCATCATTTAGCTAGTTTGGGAGTTCGTATTACGGATTCTGGTGAAGGAGGGGTAGTTGTGCAAAATAAGGCTGAATCATCGCTGATTGTGGAAGTCAAGGAGAAGCAGTACAACGATCCGTTGTTGGTATAATTGAAGGAGGGGATTCATAAACGTAGGACTATGGATTTTTTTCTCGGCATGGATGATGGTACGCTAAGGTACCAAAGGCGATTATGTATTCCAAATATAGATAGTCTCCGAGAAAGAATCATGACCGAGGCTCACAATTCTATGTATTCCGTGCACCCAGGCTCTACAAAGATGTATCATGACCTCAAGGAAGTCTATTGGTGGAATGAGATGAAGAGGAATGTAGCGGACTTTGTGGCAAGATGTCCAAATTGTCAGCAAGTGAAGGCCGAACACCAAAGGCCCAGTGGGTTGGCACAAAACATAGAAATTCTGATGTGGAAATAGAGATGATAAATATGTACTTTGGGGTGGGACTACATCGCACTCCTCACAAAGTTCGACTCGATTTGGGTGATTGTGGACCGACTCACAAAATCAGCGCACTTCTTACCTATAAAGGCTACTGACACAGCAGAATAATATGCTCAGTTGTACATCAAGGAAATAGTCAGGTTGCACGTAACTCTAGTTTCTATTATCTCTGATCGAGGGGCACAGTTCACAAATAAATTTTGGAAGAAATTCTAGCAAGGTTTGGGTACTCAGGTAAATCTTAGTACAACCTTTAATCCACAAACCGATGGGCAAGCAGAGCGGACCATTTAGACACTCGAGGATATGTTACGCGCTTGTGTTCTTGACTTCAAAGGTAGCGGGGATGATCATTTTCCGCTCATAAAATTTGCCTACAACAACGGTTATCATGTCAGCATTCAAATGGCACCTGTAACGACCCGACCGGTCATTTTGAGTATTACAACCTTGCTTCCCCTTTTACTGTTCAAATTTTACTTTACAGTTGTTGTGTGAATTGCCGAGGTAATTAGTTCGGGTTCGGTTAGGTTTTGGAGTGAATTGGAACACTTAGTTCCAAGGTTTAAAACTTAAGTTAAAATAGTGACCGGATATCGACTTATGTGTAAACGACCTTGGAATTTAATTCTGATGATTCCAATAGCTCCGTATGGTGATTTTGGACTTAGGAGCGTGTCCGGAAAATTATTTGGAGGTCCGTAGTGGAATTTGGCTTGAATTGCCGAAAGTTGAATTTTTGGAAAGTTTGACCGGGGGGTTGACTTTTTGATATCAGGGTCGGAATCTAATTCTGGAAATTGACATAGGTCCGTAATGTGAAATGTGACGTGTGTGCAAAATTTGAGGTCAATCGGACGTGATTTGATGTGTTTCGACGTAAGTTATAGAATTTGAAGTTTCAAGGTTCAGTGATTTCGAATTGAGGTGTAATTCGTCGTTTCGATGTTATTAGGTGTGATTTGAGGCCTCGAGTAGGTCCGTGTTAAGTTATGGGACTTTTTGATACAATTGGTTGAGGTCCCAGGGGCCTCGGGTGAGTTTCGGATGGTTAACGGATTGAGTTTTGAATTTGGAAGACTANGTGATTTCAGATTGAGGTGTAATTCGTCGTTTCGATGCTGTTAAGTGTGATTTGAGGCCTCGAGTAGGTCCATGTTATGTTATGGGACTTGTTGATACAATTGTTTGAGGTCCCGGGGGCCTCCGGTGTGTTTCGGACGGTTAATGGATAAAATATTTACTTAAGGAAATGCTGGAACTGCTGCCTACTGGTGTGATGGCACCTACGAAGATCTTTATCGCAGGTGCGAAGCCGCATGTGCGTGAAATAAGCCGCAGAAGCGGCCAAGAGTGGGACTGGGAAGTGCTCGCAGGTGCGAGGAATTTGCCGCATCTGCAAGGCCGCAGGTGCGAAGGAGAATGCGCATCTGCGAGCCCGCAGATGCGAGAGAAGGGATGCAGATGCGAGGTTTTGGGAGGTTGGTTGTTTTCTGCAGGCGCACATTTTTGTCCGCAAATATGGATACGCATGTGCGAGCCCAGGCACCGCAGGTGCGGAAATGCCTGGGCAGTGTTTAAAAATGAGGGTTCCAAGATATTTCTCATTTTGGACATTTTGGAGCTCGGTTTGGGCAATTTTGGAGAGGAAATTTTCCACACATCTTGGGGTAAGTGTTCTTAACTCCCTTGCTATTATATTCCATGAATTCATCTTCATTTTTGGGGTAAGATTATTGAATCTTCAAGAGAAATAGAAGGAAATTTCTATAATGTCACAAAAACAAATATTTCAAGTTTGAATACCGATTTGGAGTCGGATTTGAGTGAAATTAGTATGGTTGAACTTGTAATTGGATGGGTTATCGTGTTTTATGGGTTTCGACATATTTCGAGACGTGGGCCCCACAGGTGAGTTTTGGGGCGTAATTTCGGAATTTTTAAAAATATTAGTATTTTGATATGGAATTGATTCCTATAAATTTTTATGGGTTGAATCAAATTAATTGTGATAGATTCGAGCTGTTCGGGAGTTGATACACCCATAATGGGATTTGTAGAGCATTGTTTAGCTTGCTCGACATTGGATTTGTCTTGTTCGAGGTAAGTAACTCTTCTAATCTTGGAGTTGAGGGTATGAACCCTGAATATATGTATTTTTGTGAATTGTTGGGAGGTGCCGCACATGCTAGGTGACGGGCGTGTGGGCGTGCACTATAGAAATTGTGATATAATTATTTCTGTAGAATTTTATAGTTAAATAATCTTAGCAGTTTCCATGCCGTTTTATGTGTTAAAGAAATTGAGCTGAAAAGCATATTAAAAATCATGTTGAGGCCATGTGCCAGTATTATTGGGACCCTCAGAGGTCATATTGCTGTGAATTATTGTGTTAAATTGAAAATTCATACTCAGTCATATTATTTCATTGCATAACATAACTCAGTTTGATGACTGTATTTTGATGCATATAAATGTTTTGGGCCAAATGCCCTGTTTTACTGAGATGCCCGAGTGGCTTGAGAGGTTTATGACTGAGTGAGGCCGAGGGCCTGATTTATGTTGCATATTCATGGGATCGGGCTGCACGCCGCAGCATGTTGCATATTTATGGGATTGGGCTGTACGCCTCATCATGTTTGATATCGGCCGAGGGCCTGATTAGTGGGGATGAGTGTGGATCGGGGCTGCCCGCCTGCAGCATACTTATGACTGAGTGAGGCCGAGGGCCTGATTGGTGAGGATGAGTGTGGATCGGGGCTGCCCGCCTGCAGCATACTTATGACTGAGTGAGGCCGAGGGCCTGATTGGTGAGGATGAGTGTGGATCGGGGCTGCCCGCCTGCAGCATACTTATGACTGAGTGAGGCCGAGGGCCTGATTGGTGAGGATGAGTGTGGATCGGGGCTGCCCGCCTGCAGCATACTTATGACTGAGTGAGGCCGAGGGCCTGATTGGTGAGGATGAGTGTGGATCGGGGCTGCCCGCCTGCAGCATACTTATGACTGAGTGAGGCCGAGGGCCTGATTGGTGAGGATGAGTGTGGATCGGGGCTGCCCGCCTGCAGCATACTTATGACTGAGTGAGGCCGAGGGCCTGATTGGTGAGGATGAGTGTGGATCGGGGCTGCCCGCCTGCAGCATACTTATGACTGAGTGAGGCCGAGGGCCTGATTGGTGAGGATGAGTGTGGATCGGGGCTGCCCGCCTGCAGCATACTTATGACTGAGTGAGGCCGAGGGCCTGATTGGTGAGGATGAGTGTGGATCGGGGCTGCCCGCCTGCAGCATACTTATGACTGAGTGAGGCCGAGGGCCTGATTGGTGAGGATGAGTGTGGATCGGGGCTGCCCGCCTGCAGCATACTTATGACTGAGTGAGGCCGAGGGCCTGATTGGTGAGGATGAGTGTGGATCGGGGCTGCCCGCCTGCAGCATACTTATGACTGAGTGAGGCCGAGGGCCTGATTGGTGAGGATGAGTGTGGATCGGGGCTGCCCGCCTGCAGCATACTTATGACTGAGTGAGGCCGAGGGCCTGATTGGTGAGGATGAGTGTGGATCGGGGCTGCCCGCCTGCAGCATACTTATGACTGAGTGAGGCCGAGGGCCTGATTGGTGAGGATGAGTGTGGATCGGGGCTTCCCGCCTGCAGCATACTCTATTATTATCGCACGTGAGTTTTTCGTGCAGCTTATAGCGCTTGGGATGAAGGATCCCCTCCGAAGTCTGTACACACCCCCAGTGAGCGCAGATACCTACTGAGTGCGAGTGCCGAGTGCTAAATGACTGGGAGGTATGAGTGATTGTGAGGTATGCCCGAGTGGCAAGAATGATTGTGAGGTATGCCCGAGTGGCAAGAGTGATTGTGAGGTATGCCCGAGTGGCAAGAGTGATTGTGAGGTATGCCCGAGTGGCACGAGTGACTGTGAGGTTTTGCCCGAGGGGCTGTATATGAGTGATGTTCTGCCCGAGGGGCTGTTTATGATTTTATCAATGCGTTGCATTGCATGGCATGCACACATGACATACATGCATAGAGAAGTATTTCCTCGTGCTGTACTGCATCACATTATTCATGATTTTTCACACATTGTTGACAGATGGGCATAGTGATGAATTTGTTTTTACACGAGTTGTGCAGAAGGAAAATGAAACATCTTATTTATTATTGACAAGATTTTTGGAGAAATTTATTGTTTTTAAACTATTCATAGTTTTGGCAACTCCAGCAAACGATTTGGGTTTTCACTGAGGTATTTAAAAGGAAGAACTATAATTTTTGAAATCATTTTTGGTTGAGTATTTTATCTCTGAGTTACTTCTGGTATTATTTGCTTTATGTTGTTATGGATTGTTGTGGACTATTAGTTTTGGACCCGACTTGGTGGAAGCTCGTCACTACTTTCAACCTACGGCTAGGTTTGTTACTTACTCAGTACATGGGGTCGGTTGTACTGATACTAAACTTCTGCACATTGCGTGCAGATGTTGGCTGATGTTGTTGCTGTGCTCGATGGTTGCGGGACTTGAAGATGTACCTGTGTTCTTGTTGTATCTGCCTTTTGTTCAGGGTAGCCTTAGATTTATAAAAGCTCTGTTTATGTATTATTCAAACAGACTATGTATTTATTTCATTTCCGCTTTGTATACTCTATTCTTAGAAGCTCATGATTTGTACTACCAGTTCTTGGGGAATGTATAAGGTTAAGATAATTATTTACTTAAATTTCTTTAATAATTGTTATTGGAAATGGGATAGTTGAAAGTTGGCTTACCTAGCGGGTTGGGTTAGGTGCCATCACGACTAGTTGGATTTTGGGTCTTGACAAGGTAGTATCAGAGCACTAGGTTCATAGGTTCTACAAATCATGAGCAAGTGTCTAGTAGAGTCTTGCGGATCGGTATGATGACGTCTATACGTATCTTCGAGAGGCTACAGGGCATTTAGGATATATACTTCACATTTTTCTTTCCTTATCATGCGAGATTGATTCAGCTTGAGATATAAACTCTTTGAATTCCTTCCACGTATTCGTATGCGCACATGAGCACTCAGTATCAGCTGTGCATCACCGGATTGTGATTCTATGAACGAGGTTCGAGGTGAGTATTCTGTGTTTTGGTGGTGGGACAGTCTGGAGGACTTGAGGCCATGGTTAGACCGCAGTTTAAGCTCGGAGGACTTGAGGCCATGGTTAGACCGTAGTTTAAGCTCAAGAGCTTCAGTTATAACTTGTACAATTGGACTCATATGTCCGGTAATGATCCTACAATGGAATTTGTGGCTCGATGAGCAGTGGAATGGCGGTATGATGGGTATGATGTGACCGTGGGATATGTTAAGACGTTTGAATATGACGAGAAGTGTTTCCTTGAAATGTAAAGAAATGGCCATTGGGTGTTTGATTTTTGTTTTAATGTGACGTACAGTCTCAAGTATGAATATTTTGAAGGGTCGTTTATATTGTTAAATTTTGGGATAAATTAAATTCTCATATCTGGGTAATGAGTTTGGACGCAGATTGAATAAGTGATTGCATAGTAATTGTGATTGCGAAAAGATATAACAAGATACCAGATTAAGGCTAAGCAAGTGGATTATCCCTTGCGGAGTAATCTATGTAGGAGTATTTCTTATGATATGAGTGGAGAGTTTCTTTTCTGCCGACGGGGTGTATGGGTGGAGATTTGAATCTGAATCTGGTTGAGAAAGTTGACTTGAGTGTTAAAAGAATGAATACGAGCTTAGCGGATGATTGATGTATTTTTATGGTTGGCGTTGTATGAGCTTGAGAATGATTTTTCGTTGAACCGACTATGGTATTATGACAGTAATAGAGTATGGAGATTGCGAGTTATCTAGTGTTTAAATTTATGGCTTTGAGCCAAGTGGGGGAGTCTGCTATTGACCATTTGATTTCATGGTTAGGTGTTAAATTTTAATTTTGGTCAGAGCCATACTTGTGGGTTAGCTATGACTTGCAGAAGTTGAGATCGAGGATGACTCGAATAAGGAGATTCCTGGTTAAGGATTATATTTCACGTATGAGTAAATGAAATTCGCAGGATGAGTGAGTTGTTATTGGTGGTGCACACGGAGTATGAATTTGATATGTGGTGTTAAAGTAGAGTTACTTCTTTAAGTATTGTGGTGCTAATGGGGCACGTGTCTTTTGGCCCATTTGGGCGGTGCAATTAGGTTTGAGCAAAATGGGTGACTCCCGAGAAAGAAACTTTCAATGGGTTTGAGAATTATATATAGCAAGTGAGAATGTTTCCGGACTTGAGTATGGATTCTACATTTTTGTGTAAGGAAGGTAAGAAGAACAATTTCAAATTCACGTAAGGTATTCTAAGAGTGAGTGTTATAGTTGTAGTATTTTTGAAGGTGCTTAAAAAGAATACAGTTGCTTATGGGACGTAGGGCGTTGTGGTTATATGCTAATGTTTGTGGGGTAAGTTGTGGTTAAAGATCATGGTATTTTAGCAAGAAGAAGTATCAATCTGAAGACAAATTCGGAAGGGACTTAGAGAAATAGGACAACTTGGTAGTAGGTTGGATCAGTTTGGTAATGGATATGATCGGTTCTTTCAGTGCTTATGAGGTGGGGGTTTTCTAAAGGTGCTTTGTGGCAATACACATGAACTTGGCGACCTATGTGGCTTGGTCGAATTAGAGGAATTTAGTTTTAAGGACTTGATTATGTGCAAATGGATTCCAAAGTATTCTTGATGGTTTCTACCGGTGTGGAGAACGTTTGTGTATTGTGATTTTCTCCTGGAAGGAAGCAAGAGAAAGGTTTCTAACTAAAATGGTATGTAAATTATTGGTGACTCAAAGTTGATGATAAGATTTTGTGCTTTTCACATGATGACAATATAGATGTTACGTGTTGTACGAAAGCTAGACTTTCATGTACAAGGTGGCAGTACAGTCTTGAAGAGATAGTAACGAATGTTGGACACCATGGACGGTTTTAAATAATTAGATAAATACTATTACTACTTGGTGGTGTATGAGAAAGAGGCGGACATCAGAAGGCGCATTGTATTATTTTTAACTTACGGAGGTATAAATTAGTATTGCGGTACTCACATGATTGGTAGACTGCTGATATTAAAATTTTATCAATTGGCACAGAAGAACTTTTAAAGTATTTCTCGTGGGATGATCGTGTATGAGAGAGTTATTAGGCATTCGGGCGGTGGAGATTTAATTAAATATGGTGATTCGCGTGTTCTATGGATTTGGAGATTAGGAGTTCTCAGGAGCGGATTATTTCATGGTTATGGACTGTGAAGTTATGGCCGAAGCTAGCCATATGATAGAATGTGTTATGATTCAGTCATTATGGATTTTCGGAAGTATCTATTTGTGGGTAACCCGAGTCGATTTGAGGGGTCCATAGGTAGGCCCAATTAAGATGTGTCATTTGGTTGATGTTAAACTTATTCGTGTTCTCAAATGATCTGGGAGTTATTCATTTATGCTACGAGGAGTTGTGATTCATTGGTTATGTGCACAGATGGTGCGGTTCTATTTGAGCTTTATAGTGGAATTTGAGTGTGATGAGTAATTGGGTATTACATAATCGATAGCGTAATGGTTATGTCCTTTCAGGTTTTGTGTGGTATTTTTATCATTTGCCTCTTCGTCGTTATTAAATTGGATGGCTCAGAGTATATAATATGAACCACGTGTTAGAATCGGGTGATGGTTCTACGATGTATGATGAATTTTCAGCATTTTGTTGTGGAAGTACTTGTTAATCTGGCGGGGCAGTTCTCTCATTTGAGTCATTTTCCATGACTGGGTACATTTGAATTGTTGCGTATTAGTGCACGGATGGCACGAGTTGTGGCTCCGAGTTATATTGGTACGGTATGTCTGTGGAGTAGTTATGTTTAGTAATATAAGGTCACTGGACCTGGAATGGGTACTATCAAGTTTAATTTCGGTATATTCGGGAGCATAAAATTGAAAGTCGGCTCAGAAAGTGATTATGGTTCCGGTTGGGGAAAGAGACCTCCATGACTTGTTGGTCTGATAAAGGGTTACGAGATTCTGCGTGTTTCTTTTATTATCAACAGTGTACGAAGGTTTTTGGATGAGGTTTGGTTCGATATGGGTTTAATACTAGTATGCGGTTGGTTTTGGAGTAGTCACTGCAATCAGGAATGGTGCTACGAGCATGCGAGTTGTGTAATATGCTAGGTGATTATATCCGTGGTTATAGTTATAGTTCGATGTAGCTTATTCGGACTTATACAGTGTGTAAATGTAAGATTCGTGTCTTGAAAGAAATTTTAAAGGTTGGAAATTAAACTCCAAGGTTTATGGGCTAAGGTTAAATTAATGATTTTCAGTTGCATTGTGTAGTCAAGCCTATGTGGGATAGGGTGATGTGGGTTCACCCTGGGTACGTGTGTGGTAAGATGGAACGGTGATTTGATGGCTTGGAAATAACTCTTGGCACGTTCGAGGACGAACGTATGTTTAAGTGGGGGAGAATATAACGACCCGACCGGTCGTTTTGAGTATTATAACCTTGCTTCCCCTTTTACTTCTCAAATTGTACTTTACAGTTGTTGTGTGAATTTTCGGGGTAATTGGTTCGGGTCCGTTGACGTTTTGGAGTGAATTGGAACACTTAGTTCCAATGTTTAAAGCTTAAGTTAAAATAGTGACCGGATGTCGACTTATGTGTAAACGACTTCAGAATTTAATTCTGATGATTCCAATAGCTCCGTATGGAGATTTTGGACTTAGGAGCGTGTCCGGAAAATTATTTGGAGGTCCGTAGTGAAATTTGGCTTGAATTGCCAAAAGTTGAATTTTTGGGAAGTTTGACCGGGGGTTGACTTTTTGATATCGTGGTCAGAATCTGATTCTGGTAATTGGAATAGGTCCGTAATGTGAAATTTGACTTGTGTGCAAAATTGGAGGTCACTCAGACGTGATTTGATGTGTTTCGACGTAAGTTATAGAATGTGATGTTTCAAGGTTCAATGATTTCGGATTGAGGTGTAATTCGTCGTTTCGATGCTGTTAGGTGTGATATGAGGCGTCGAGTAGGTCCGTATTATGTTATGGGACTTGTTGATACAATTGGTTGAGGTCCCGGGGACCTTCGGTGAGTTTCGGACGGTTAACGGATCAAATTGGGACTTAAGAAAATGCCGGAATTGCTGCCTTACTGGTGTGATCGCACCTGCGAAGATTTTTATCGCAGGTGCGAAGCCGCATGTGCGTAAAATAAGCTGCAGAAGCGGCCAAGAGTGGGACTGGGCAGTGCTCGCAGGTGCGAGGAATTTGCCGCATCTGCGAGGCCGCAAGTGCGAAGGAGAATGCGCATCTGCGAGCCCGCAGATGCGAGAGAAGGGATGCAGATGCGAGGTTTTGGGAGGCTAGTTGTTTTCTACAGGCGCGCAATTTTGTCCGCAAATGCGGATGCGTATGTGCGAGCCCAGGCACCGCAGGTGCGGAAATGCCTGGGCACTGTTTAAAAATGAGGGTTCCGAGATTTTTCTCATTTTGGACATTTTGGAGCTCGGTTTGGGCGATTTTGGAGAGGAATGTTTTCACACAACTTGGGGTAAGTGTTCTTAACTCCCTTGTGATTATATTCCATGAATTCATCTTCATTTTTGGGGTAAGATTATTGAATCTTCAAGAGAAATAGAAGGAAATTTCTATAATATCACAAAAACGAATTTTTCAAGTTTGAATACCGATTTGCAGTCGGATTTGAGTGAAATTAGTATGGTTGAACTTGTAATTGGATGTGTTGTCGTATTTTGTGAGTTTCGTCGGATTTCGAGATGTGGGCCCCACAGGTGAGTTTTGGGGCGTAATTTCGGATTTTGTGAAAATATTAGTATTTTGATATGGAATTATTTCCTATAAACTGTTGTGGGCTGAATCAAATTAATTGTGGTAGATTCGAGCAGTTCGGGAGTTGATACATGCATAATGGGATTTCTGGAGCATTGTTTAGCTTGCTCGACATTGGATTTGGCTTGTTCGAGGTAAGTAAGTCTTCTAATCTTGGAGTTGAGGGTATGAACCCTGAATATATGTATTTTTGTGAATTGCTGGGAGGTGACGCACATGCTAGGTGACGGGCGTGTGGGTGTGCACTATAGATATTGTGACATAATTGTTTCTGTGAAATTTTATAGTTAAATTATCTTGGCATTTTCCATGCGGTTTTATGTGTTAAAGAAATTGAGCTGAAAAGCATATTAAAAATCATGTTGAGGCTATGTGCCAGTATTATTGGGACCCTCAAAGGTCATATTGCTGTGAATTATTGTGTTAAAATGAAAATTCCTAGTCAGTCATATTCATTTCATTGCATATCATAACTCAGTTTTATGACTCTATTTTGATGCATATAAATGTTTTGGGCCGAATGCCCTGTTTTACTGAGATGCCCGAGTAGCTTGAGAGGTTTATGACTGAGTGAGGTCGAGGGCCTAATTTATGTTGCATATTCATGCGATCGGGCTGCAAGCCACATCATGTTGCATATTTATGGGATCGGGCTGCACGCTGCAACATGTTTGATATCGGTCGAGGGCCTGATTAGTGAGGATGAGTGTGGATCGGGGCTGCCCGCCTGCAGTATACTTATGACTGAGTGAGGTCGAGGGCCTGATTGGTGAGGATGAGTATGGATCGGGGCTGCCCGCCTGCAGTATACTTATGACTGAGTGAGGTCGAGGGCCTGATTGGTGAGGATGAGTATGGATCGGGGCTGCCCGCCTGCAGTATACTTATGACTGAGTGAGGTCGAGGGCCTGATTGGTGAGGATGAGTATGGATCGGGGCTGCCCGCCTGCAGTATACTTATGACTGAGTGAGGTCGAGGGCCTGATTGGTGAGGATGAGTATGGATCGGGGCTGCCCGCCTGCAGTATACTTATGACTGAGTGAGGTCGAGGGCCTGATTGGTGAGGATGAGTATGGATCGGGGCTGCCCGCCTGCAGTATACTTATGACTGAGTGAGGTCGAGGGCCTGATTGGTGAGGATGAGTATGGATCGGGGCTGCCCGCCTGCAGCATACTTTATTATTATCGCACGTGAGTTGTCCGTGCAGATTATAGCGCTTGGGATGAAGGATCTCCTCTGGAGTTTGTACACAACCCCAGTGAGCACAGGTACCCACTGAGTGCGAGTGCCGAGTGCTGAGTGCTAAGTGACTGGGAGGTATGAGTGATTGTGAGGTATGCCCGAGTGGCAAGAGTAATTGTGAGGTATGCCCAAGTAGCAAGAGTGATTGTGAGGTATGCCCGAGTGGCACGAGTGACTGTGAGGTTTTGCCCGAGTGGCACGAGTGACTGTGAGGTTTTGCCCGAGGGGATGTATATGATTGATGTTCTGCCCGAGGGGCTGTTTATGATTTTATCAATGAGTTGCATTGCATTGGCATGCACACATGACATACATGCATAGAGATGTATTTCCTCGTGCTGTACTGCATCACATCATTCATGATTTTTCACACATTGTTGACAGATGGGCATAGTGATGAATTTGTTTTTACACGAGTTGTCCGGAAGGAAAATGAAACATCTTATTTATTATTGACAAGATTTTGGGTGACATTTATTGTTTTCAAACTATTCATATTTTTGGCAACTCCAGCAAACGATTTGGGTTTTCACTGAGGTATTTGAAAGGAAGAACTATAATTTTTGAAATCATTATTTGGTTGAGTATATTATCTCTGAGTTACTTCTGGTATTATTTGCTTTATATTGTTATGGATTGTTGTGGGCTACTTTTAACCTACGGCTAGGTTTGTTACTTACTCAGTACATGGGGTCGGTTGTACTGATAATACACTTCTGCACATTGCGTGCAGATGTTGGCTACTATTGTTGCTGTGCTCGATGGTTGTGGGACTTGAAGATGTACCTGCGTTCCTGTAGTAGCTGCCTTTTGTTCAGGGTAGCCTTAGATTTATAAAAGCTCTGTTTATGTATTATTCAAATAGACTATGTATTTATTTCATTTCCGCTTTGTATACTCTATTCTTAGAAGCTCATAATTTGTACTACCAGTTCTTGGAGAATGTATAAGGTTAAGATAATTATTTACTTAAATTTTTTTAATAATTGTTATTGGAAATGGGATAGTTGAAAGTTGGCTTACCTAGCGGGTTGGGTTAGGTGCCATCACGACTAGTTGGATTTTGGGTCGTGACAACACCGTTTGAGGCTTTATATGGTAGGAGATGTAGTTCTACTATTGGATGGTTTGATATTGGGGAAGCAGAATTGATAGGACCAGACCTCGTGCATCGGGCTATGGAGAAGGTTAAGGTTATTAAGGATCGGTTGAAAATTGCTCAGAGTCATTACAAGTCCTATTCGGATGTTTGTCGTAGGGATTTGGAGTTCCAAGAGGATGATTGGGTATTCTTGAAGGTTTCCCCCATGAAGGGTATAATGCGGTTTGGTAAGAAAGGAAAAATGAGTTCGAGTTATGTCAGACCGTACAAAATCATTCAAAGGATTGGCCGGGTAGCTTCCAGGCTAGAACTACCTCCATAGATGTCTTTAGTGCACCCGTTGTTTCATGTATCCACGTTGAAGAAGGTGGTTGGAGATTCGTCACTTATTGTTCCAGTTAAAACTATTGAGGTTACTGAGGAATTGAATTATGAAGAGATTCCATTTGCCATTATTGATAAGCAAGTTTGAAAGTTGAGAAACAAAGAATTTGCCTCCGTAAAAGTGCTATGACAAAACCAATAGGTTGAGGAGGCCACCTGGGAGGCCGAGGAAGAGATGAAGAAGAAGCACCCTCATTTGTTTGAATAATTATGTATTTAGGTAGCGGTGTTCTATGAAAATGTTAAGAGTTTACCATCTATGAATTATGTTTCACTTGTACAGTTATTGTTAAGGATGTTTGTTTTGGTAATATAATGATAATGACGTTGTGGTCAGTATTGTTTCCATGAATGTGTTACATCGTTATGTTATGGTTATGTTGTTAGGATTGGTTGGTGGGATTCTCTGACAGGTGGATAGGCCCAATTATAGGGGAGACTCTGCCAAAATTTCGGGAAATTTAGAGAGTTGGTCAAAAATTTGGAACTGTTGGTATGTGAAGTAACAATTGAGTCACATTAGATGCTAATGGGGGATTTTGACCCTCATTAAAGGACGAATGGTCCTAAGCAAGGAGGATGTAAGGTCACGTAAGAATTGCATCTAAAAGCCAGGATTTCGTAGTGCCGAGGTAGGCTAATGTATTTGAGGCCGCGGTACAGACCTTTTGAGCTGAACAGTGCATTGGGGAGTTGAAGAGAAATTATTGCAGAACATGGCATTTCTGCGGTCCCTTATGCGACCGCAGATCTGCCGCATAGTGAAGCAGAGAAATGTTCGAATTTTGGAAGTTATTTTGCGGTCAATTATGCGACTGCATAATCATTTTACGGGCCGCACATCTGTCGTGAAACCAGCATGAGGAATTTCGGAAAGAAGTTCTGCGGTCGTTTATGCGACTGCAGAATTGGTCTGTGGACCGCAGACCTATCGTATACCTGTACAGAAGCGCCCAGTTCCGGAGGAGCATAGTGCGGTCCATTTTGCGGACGACAGAAGTGTTATGCGGTCGCATATGCGACTGCAGATCTGCATCGGGGCTTCATTTTTCTAGTTTTATAACCCCACCCATTTGGTTTTATTTAGCCATAGGGATCGTTTTTGAGGGGTTATCTGGTATTTTAGAGAGAGGAGAAAGCTATTTTAGAGAGATAAAGGGGAGGATTCAAGGATTTCACTACTCAACTTGGATTAAGCCTTCGACTTTCATCAAAAAGAACTTGCTAGGTTTTCTAAAAGGTAAGAATTTCTTCCCCCAATTCTCCAATTTTGAATTCTGGGTTGGTTATGGGTGATGAGAGTAAACATATCACATGCATGAGCTAATAATGATTGTGGGGAAGTTGTTGGACAACCTTGGGTGGTTTTGTTGTTGAATTGGTTGAGGAAAGGTTGGGTTGTCATTGTAGCAACTCTTGCCATGCGAATTCCTCTAATCGTGCTAGTATTTATCCCCTCTTGTATAGATTGGCATCGTTAGGAGTGTCGGGACGTTGTTGTTACACCACAGAAGGCTCGTTTGAGGTATGAAGGCTAAACTCTTCTTCTAGTATCGGAATTCCCTTATTCTTACAAGACTCTATCGTGTGTAGTTCGAACTTGAAACATTATTGAAGTGGTATATTCAAGCTAGTAAATTGATTCTAAAATTGCATAACGTGTCCAAACCCTCATGTGTTAATTATTTTCTATTTGGACTTAATTATGTTATACCCCTTTTTGGGAAGAAAATGTTGTAAGAAATCAATGTGATCAAATTCTTGTTTCTCATATGATGAAACTTATGAACTTATACTTGTTAAGGACAAAGGTGCCAAA
Source organism: Nicotiana otophora (assembly GCA_000715115.1). Lineage (NCBI taxonomy): Eukaryota > Viridiplantae > Streptophyta > Magnoliopsida > Solanales > Solanaceae > Nicotiana > Nicotiana otophora. Next base: position 87,801 of record AWOL01S0032373.1, read on the forward strand.
TGGTAGATTTGAAAAGAAATATTTTGTACAAACTATTATCGTTTTGGGAATCCAAAGTGTAGCATTGTGAATACACCTCCTCCCGCACACATTGGGGGTGAGGCAGCAAGGTCGCTTTGTGTAGAGATTGTGATTGTGAATACACCTCCACTCTCACACATTGGGGTGAGATGGCGCGGCCGCTTTGTGTAGAGATTGTGATTGCGAATACACCTCCACCTGCACACATTGGGGTGAGACGGCAGGGCCGCTTTGTGTAGAGATTGTGGTATTGCGATTACACCTCCACCCGCACACATTGGGGTGAGGCGGCATGGTCGCTTTGTTTAGAGATTGTGGCATTGTGGTAGAGGTCATATAGAGGATTCTCAACTTGAAATTTATAGATGTTATTGAAAGCTTTAAATTAATTTGATATGGTTTTTAATGGCTATTTAAGCTCTTTTATTGCTTCCATGATTCATCACATTCATGTTGCACTTCCAATCCTTGAATGGGGTGTTTAGTATTCATACTAGTACTATTTGACATGTACTAATGCCCCTTTTGCCGGGGGCGTTGCATCTTTAATAGATACAGGTGGTTCCACAACATGCGGCTTTGATCAGTGATAGCGGTGCACCCTCTTCCCAGCTGACTTGGTGAGCCCCACTTCATTTCAGGGTTGTATATATTTTGCTCCTTATGCATTTAGTTTTGAGGTATAGCCGGGGCCTTGTTGCCGGCACTATCATTTTACTCCTTTGTATATATTAGAGGCTCCATAGACATAGTGTGGGTAGTATGTTGGTGTTGGGAAGGTCAAACTAGGAATGTTGTATTTGTACCACATATTCCACTTCAAACCATGAAAGTGTTTGTATTTTGAGACTTAAAAATGATGTAACAAATGAAATGTATTTTTTCTTTATTCATGGGTGAGTTCGGATAGAAGGCATAGTACAGGCTTGCTTGGCCGGGTTATCTCGGTTGAGCCGGTCACTCTCCCCGAGGTCGGGGTGTGACAATTCTTGAGATTATTAATATACTTGATTTAGATGTTGTTACATTTATATTATGAATATATATTCGTACTTGTTATTCTTGTGTTGTGCCTTAACCTGTTGTATGATTACTTGAGTTGCTTTACCAATGTTAGAGACTATGGTGTGGCTTTTGATGCGTATTTGGGCACGATGATTATTTAGATGACGTAATACATGTTTGGTCCGTAGTCATACGTACATATAGGCATACATCATATCTAGAGATCATCACTTGTATACGTACATAAACAAATGCATGGTATTCCTCCGTCTAGGTACATTATATATGTTTACCTCCTATTCATATGTATACATTCATGTATATGGTTTTCTGATATGGACTGAGGTTATGGAATGTGAATTGTCTGTGCATTTGAATTGTTTATGGTACGAGGTCATTGCCGTGCAGATATTGTGATATTATTATAACTATTGCAATAAGGTTTCCACGGTGCGGTTATTGTAATACTATTGATGTTGTGGTACGACGTCTCTACTGTTTGATTATAGTGACATTGATATTATTATAGCACGAGATTTCTTCCATTCAGTGCATGAGTCTTCGGCCTTGCAGCATGTGGATATCAATCCATCCTCCTAGCTTCGCCCTCTCATGTTTCTCTCTTGATGTCATGCACGTAGATTGTGAGAAACCGATGGATTTCTGGTTGATTGTGATGTGGGATCCTCTGTGATGAGTTATTGAGTATAAAGGTAGAATCTTTTGCAATTCAAGTGAATCCTCTGTGCATATTCATGCACTTTACATGTTTTATTCATGCATATCTTTTATATATGCTAGTTAATGCCTTATACATGCATGGGACTTGTTAGTAAGTTGTTAGAAACCTGGAGAGTGTCAGGTTGATGTACGAAAGGGTCATCATCATACATTGACATGTTGGGCTCATGTAAATATTCTCATATAAAAGCCAATTATAAATTGCCCTAGAATCGGATCATTGTCAGGTATCGACACTTTACATTTACATGGAAGTATTCGAGTAAATTCCTTTTGGTGCATATTCAGTTGTTTGCGAAATTGGTGCAAGTTGTATTTGCTTTGACCTATTTAATTGGAAAAGCATGCTTATTACCTCTACTTAAGTTGTGCACCTTTATTATTGATATCTATTATTCTATGACTACCTTTATTATTGATATCCATTATTGTACGACTGCTTGTTTAGATACTTATCTGTATTATACATGTTATTGAGCAACACATATTATATAAAGTGAGTATTCGTAAGTTAAACATCTCGTCACCACTTCATTGAGGTTGGTCAAGTTATTTACTAAGTACATAGGGTCGGTTATACTTATACTACACTTCTGTACCTTGCATGCAGATCTTGGAGCTGAGCTACTGTAAAAAACGAAGACTAGCATTGAAGATGTGCTAGCAATCTGGATACAAGCTTCCATTTGTTCATGGTAGTCAGGATTTGTACTTCTCTTTACGTATATTCAAACAAATGTTGTATATTCTTCGTACCAACAATGTAAATCAAAATCTTAGTGATTCATGACTTGTACTAACAGTACATGGGATGGTCGTATTGATTTCCACATTCTTGTATTGATAACTATTTGATGATTTCTAGTTTAGATTATGTATGTGTTAGTTGGTTTACCTATCAGGTTGGGTTAGGTGCTATCACGACTTGATGGAATTTTGGATCGTGACAAGTTGGTATCATAGCTCTAGACTCATAGGTTCTATGCAAGGCCCTGTTAAAATTTCCTAATGATTTAATATTTTAAAGTGTGCCAACGGTATTTGGGAATAACGTATTCGCGTATTAAAGGATACCCATGGGAGAGAACCACATCATTTTGAAATGAAAATATATTTTTAAGGTGTGTTGAAACATACTAAAGAGTTTTGTAAATGGCAAGAATTTGTGTGGAACAAGCTGGATACATTAAGTGGAAAGGATGTCTCACTTAGGACAAGAACCGAATTCAAACGAATGGAACTCCCACAATATAAAGACTTAGGTTATGATATACCTAAAAATGAAAGATCTTCGAGTCGAGTTTCTAACGCTTCAAACCGTTCGTCATTTGGACATTTCTACAAGAAGTTATGACCAAATTCCCAAAGGCTTGATAGAAGAGTTAACTGCGCATGCGAAGCATACAGGCCCGCGTCCGAAAGAAGGGTTGGCAGTGAAGGGCTGCCATAGCATCTGGGACAGCATCCGAAACCCAGAAATCTGGGCCTATAGATACAGTTTCGGGGTTCATTTTTCCCCATTCCTCTTTGCCGAATTTTGGAGTTTTCCTCCACTCTCTCAAGACCTCCAACTCCCCCATCTTTAAGGTGAGTAATCCCTACTAATTTGTTGTTTCATTCCACCAATTCCACCCTAAAACTAACAAAATCCTCTATAAAATACATAGATCTTCAAGAAATTTCTTCAAGAACTCAAAGGAGGGTTTTGTAAGATTTCTTCTAAAAGGTAATCCTACTGTTGCGACCAAACACACTCACGCAAGTATACGCGGTCGTCAAGTAATAAAGTGACTA
>AWOL01S0032384.1:0-21841 GCA_000715115.1 Nicotiana otophora
AGAAGCGGTTAAAACATGGGTAAAGTAACATCAACACATATCGAATTATGCCAAACATCACTAAACATCAATATAAAGCTGGGCCGACAAGGCCGTCATAACTACTACGGCTGGTAAACCAACAACATATACATAAAAGGCCTACAAGCCCAACATACTGCACTAACTGACGGGATATGTCTACAAGCCTCTACTGATGGATATACTGTGATCGCAACAGGGCCCCGACCTACTCATAACATATATACATATATACACAAGATGTACATAAAGCTCTAGACCCGGCAACTCCAAAGGGCATGGAGCTTACCAATCAAGCTGAACTCGGGCCCCTAGAAAATGGACGCCAGTACGAAATAATGTACCGAGTATGTAAGGCAATATACTGAAAGCTGGAACTGAACTGATAATATAATAACTGAAAGTAACTGGGAGTCAAAGATAATCTGAAGATATGCTTACCTGCAGATACTGACTCAACTCTCTCAATATAGTAAGTAAAATAGATGTCCGGCCCTATAAGGCTCGGTATATATACAACAGCTCTGCCGTAGTAGGCTCGCTCATAGGAGCTCGACCATACTAGGCTCTGCATCTCGGCCAACTGGGCTCGCTCAGAGGCGCTCAACCACAGTAGGCTCGGTATATAACTTACCATCTGATCAGAGGTTGCCCAGTAGAGGCCTGCCCATCGATTATAGCTCTATGGTAATGAAAATACTGTAATACTGTATATATAGGCTCTCTGCTCTCTTGACTGAAGGAAGACAATACTCAATTAAATATAAAGTCCCGATAAGGAGAATACTGTAATTTATGAGACTAGGATAATGTATATAAATTCGAGAGTATGAACTTCTCTTTATGCCTCGTTATCAAACACATGTAATTACGAGATCATGCTAAAATGAAGAAAGGTTTAGCCTTAGCATACCTGGGCTGACTCTCTTGACAATCCCTCTAACACACGTCAATTGCGAAAACACGTAACGACGGATCGAAGTAGGAGAAAATTCGTAAGATATTTTTGAGAAGGATTGCACCGTACTCCCTTAAAATTGCAAAATCCCGTTGCTACATTTTAATACGAATTTGTTGAGCATTCATCCGTTACCTTTTGTAGTGTAGTATGAACTTGATGAAGTAATTCACATTACTATTGAAAAAACGGATCACTGTAAGTGTGACCCTTCTTTATATGGTGATTTTAGAGAAAATTTTGTATTAGTTGGCGTGGGCCCCACTTGTGTCTTAGTTGGCCAAGGACACCTCCAAGTTTTGCCACCTTTTTCTTGAATTCAAGAGTCATGTTTATGTAAGGTATTTGGCTGACACGTTAATCTCCATTAGGCTTATCCAAAATATTTTATTTCGTTACCAATCAATTAATTAACTTGGTAATTTCCCACTAATCCAATAATTAACCAATTACCCATATAATTAAGAATTATCTCAAATTACTTAAAATACGACTCACTTTTAACATAACTTATACACTTTACTATCATGATAATATAGTACCTTGTATAACACTAGTCCATAAATACCGGGTATTATAGCTCGGACCGTATTTTATCCCAAATTGTCAAACTTCGACAAAACTCATTTTCTTCGATTTGCTTACCCTCCCACCTTCACGAATTTACTTATCCCTTGTTTGAAATAGCATAATACTTATAATCCCAAAATAATCTCATTCCCGAGCTTACGCTGACTAACTTACGACGAAACTTTAACGTACAAAAATGAGGGATGTAACATCTCATTTTCGGGCTTTCATAAATTTATTTACGGCATAATTTCACGTACAAAAAAATATGGGGAGAAACAATAGGACAATTTAGATATGCAAGAAAAGCATTTAGACACAAGTAGAAAATTAGCATGGAATTGTGGGAGGGGTGGACAATTTAATACATGGATCACTAAATGACAAGTAACAATTATGGCATGGAAGCCAAATAACCATGTAGCAATTAAGGCATGTAACAAGATATACTCTGAAGTAATGAAAACATAGAAGCAAGCAACACAACGGCGCATATACACTCGTCATCTCGAATATACGCCGTTTCACATGAAGTTTCCATACCATGTAGTTCAAGGGTTCCTCGTTACCTCAAATAAAGGTTAGACCAAATACTTACCTTGCTCCGCAACTCAAGCAATCACTTAACCCCAATGTTGCCCTTTGAACAAGCCTCCAAACCAACCAAATCTAGCAAAGTATTGACCAAATAATTCAAAATAAGCTTTAGAAACTACCTATAAATGAAAGAAGTTCAATTTAGATCATTTTTGAAAAACTGTCAACAAAAGTCAACCCCGGGCTTCCTGAGGCCAAAATCGAGATTCAGACCAAAATCGGATTACATAATTACCCTCGAGCCCGGCTATGTGATTTGTTTCAAAATCCGACCCCAATTCGAGGTATAAATCTCAATTTTATAAAAATCTCCAATTCTACCCCAATCACTAATTTCTATCATGAAAATTCTAAATTTGATATTGCAATCTCATGAAATGTAATGAGTAATTGAAAAGCAATGGATTAAAGTCACATACCAATGAATTTAGGAAGAAACGTCTCTTGGAAAATTGCCTCTAGGGTGTTTAGGGTTGAGAAGTTGTGAGAAGTGAGCTAAGTCCCGTTTTCCCCTCTTTTACCCAACTACGGATGTCGCAATTGCGATGGCTAGTACACAATTGCGAACATCCCAAATGCGAGACAAGGATCGCAAATGCGAACCCTGTCTCAGAGCTACAGAAGTCGCAGATGTGATATTTGGTTCGCAAATGCAAAATCCCAACCTTTGCAAATGCGGACTAATCCTTCTCAAGTGCGAAGGTAGGAATAAGACACGGACTGCGCACACAACTCGAGAAACATTAAACAGAGCTAATCAAGGTCTCGGAAAATGGGAATAGATGCTAAATCTCAAAATGGCCTATCGGGTCATCACATTCTCCACCTCTAAAACAAACGTTCGTCCTCAAACAGACATAGAAAACTACTTGGACTGGTGAAAAGTGTGGGTATCTACTCCGCATATTGGACTCGGACTCCCACGTAGCTTCCTCGATCGGCTGACGTCCCCGCTGCACTCGAACTGAAGGATAATGCTTAGACCTCAACTTCCGGACTTGCCGTGCTAAAATGGCCACTGACTCCTCATCGTAAGTTAAATCCTTGTCCCATTGGACTGAGCTGAAATCTAATACATAGGACAGATCACCGTGATACTTCTGGAGCATGGACACATGAAACACCGGATGGACTGTTGATAAACTAGGTGGCAATGCAAGCTTGTAGGCCACCTCATCCACTCTCTCAAGAATCTCAAAAGGTCCGATATACCTAGGGTTTAACTTTCCCATCTTTCAGAACCTCATCACACCCTTTATGGGTAAAACACAGAGCAGAACCCTCTCGTCAACCATGAATGCAACATCACCAACTCTACGATCGGCATAAATCTTCTGCCTAGACTGAGTTGTGCAAACTTGATCCTGAATCATCTTGACCTTTTCCAAGGCATCCTGAACCAAATCAGTACCCAATAACCAAGCCTCTCCTAGATCAAACAAACCAACCGGCGAACGACACCACCTCCCATATAGTGCCTTATAGGGAGCCATCTGAATACTCGATTGGTAGTTATTGTTGTAGGCAAATTCCCCAAGCGGCAAGAACTGATCCTAAGAACCCCCGAAATCTATCACACAGGCGCGAAGCATATCCTCCGATAAATGAATGGTGCGCTCGGACTGTCCGTCTGTCTGGGGGTGAAATGATGTACTCAACTCAATCCGTGTGGCTATCTCACACTGTACGTCCCTCCAGAAGTGCGATGTGAACTGCGTGCCGCAATCTGAAATAATAGACACCAGCACACCGTGTAGACAAAACATCTGGCGGATATATATCTCCAACAATCGCTCCGAAGAATAGGTAACTGCCACTAGAATGAAATGTGCCGACTTGTTTAATCCATTTACCGAAGCAAATCCAACGCTCACAAACAAATATAACTTTATACAATCCATTTCGGCGCGCAACCCGATCCCATCATATCATCATCCGCCAATAACATAATCCGTCTTTATTCCACCATTTCAACTCATTACCTTTCAATTTCTGCTGCAGCGTGCAACGCGCTCCCCAAACAATTTCAATCAACAATAGCAATTCAGCAACTAAGATTTACAAGAATTTCAACATCAAGAGAGTAAATGTAAGTAATGGAGAATAACATGATAATCAAAGAATGTCGAACAACTCGGATGTCTTAACTTTACTAACTCCATGATATCTATCCATTTAACAACTTAAACAAATGAAACTACATAATTGAAGGCACAAATATTACAAAACTATAAGACAAGCAAGACATAGGACAATTTAGATATGCAAGAAAAACATTTAGAAACAAGTAGCAAATTAGCATCGAATTGTGGGAGGGGTGGACAATGTAATACTAGAATCACTAAATGACAAGTAATAATTATGGCATGGAAGCCAAATAAGCATGTACCAATTAAGGCATGTAACAAGATATACTATGAAGTAACGAAAACATAGAAGCAAGCAACACAACGGCGCATATACACTCGTCATCTCGCATATACGCCGTTTCACACGAAGTTCACATACCATGTAGTTTAAGGGTTCCTAGTTACCTCAAATCAAGGTTAGACCCAACACTTACCTTGCTTCGCAACTCAAGCAATCACTTAACAACAACATTACTTTTTGAACATGCCTCCAAACCAACCAAATCTAGCAAATTATTGACAAATAATTAAAAATAAACTTTAGAAACTACCGACAAATGAAGGAGGTTCAATTTAGATCATTTTTGAAAAACACGTCAACAAAAGTCAACCCCAGTCCCGCTTGGGTCAAAATCAGGATTCAGACCAAAACCCGATTACCCAATTACCCCCGAGACTGGTTATGTGAGTTGTTTCAAAATTCGACCCTAATTCGAGGTCTAAATCTCAATTTTACACAAATTCCTAATTCTACCCAAATCCCTAATTTCTACCCAAATCCCTAATTTCTACCATGAAATTTCTAAATTTGATATTGAAATCTCATGAAATTTTAATGAGTAATTGAAAAGAAATGGATAAAAGTCAAATACCAATGAATTTAGGAAGGAAGTCTCTTGGAAAATCACCTCTAGGGTGTTTAGGGTTAAGAAGTTATGAGAAATGAGCTAAGTCCCGTTTTTCCCCTCTTTTACCCAGCTGCGGATGTTGCAATTGTGATGGCTAGTATGCAATTGTGAACATTGCAAATACGAGACAAGGGTCGCAAATGCGAACCTTGTCTCAGAGCTACAGAAGTTGCAAATGCGATATTTGGTTCGCAAATGCGAAATCCCAACCTTTGCAAATGCGGACCAATCCTTCGCAAATGCGAAGGTAGGAATAAGACGCGGACTGTGCACACAACTCGAGAAACGTTAAACCGAGCTAATCAAGATTTCAGAACATGGGAATAAAGGCTAAATCTCAAAATGACCTATCGGGTCATCACATTCTCCACCTCTAAAACAAACGTTCGTCCTCGAACGGACATAGAAAAGTACTTGGACTGGTGAAAAGTGTGGGTATCTACTCCGCATATCAGAATCAGACTCCCACGTAGCTGCCTTGATCGACTGACGTCTCCACTACACTCGAACTAAAGTATAACTCTTAGACCTCAACTTCCGAACATGCCGTGCTAAAATGGCCACTGACTCTTCCTCGTAAGTCAAATCCTTGTCCAATTGGACTGAGCTGAAATCTAATACATAGGACAGATCACCGTGATACTTCTGGAGCATGGACACGTGAAACATCGGATGGACTGCTGATAAACTAGGTGGCAATGCAAGCTTGTAGGCCACCTTACACGCTCTCTCAAGAATCTCAAAAGATCCCACATACCCAGGGTTTAACTTTCCCATCTTTCCAAACCTCATCACACCCTTTATGGGTGAAACACGGAGCAGAATCCTCTTGCCAACCATGAATGCAACATCACGAACTCTACGATCGGCATAACTCTTCTGCCTAGACTGAGCTGTGCAAAGTCGATCTTGAATCATCTTGACCTTTTCCAAGGCATCCTAAACCAAATCGGTACTCAAAAACCAAGCCTCTCCTAGATCAAACAAACCAACTGGCGAACGACACAACCTCCCATATAGTGCCTCATAGGGAGCCATCTGAATACTCGATTGGTAGTTGTTGTTGTAGGCAAACTCCCAAGCGGCAAGAACTGATCCCAAGAACCCCCGAAATATATTACACATGCGCGAAGCATATCCTCCGATAAATAAATGGTGCGCTCGGACTATCCGTCTGTCTGGGGGTGAAATGATGTACTCAACTCAATCCGTGTGCCTAGCTCACACTGTACGTCCCTCCAGATGTGCGATGTGAACTGCATGCCCCGATCTGAAGTAATGGACACCGGCACACCGTGTAGACAAAAACTCTCGCGGATATAGATCTCTGCCAACCTGTCACTCCCCAAAACCGAGGAGCGTGACCGGCGCTCAACTGAGTGAACCAGTCGAGCAAGCCTACGTTACATCAACCTCTCATCATAACTCATGCATGATTTGTAAAAACATAATTAGATCATGACTTTCATATTGAATACATTTGGCTCAATGGCCCATAATTTGTTTTATTTTTATTTTTTTCTTTTTCACTTGTGATGGTTACATAGCTTCATAAATATCCATGAACATAAATACATGACGAAACTCAAAACTTAAGTACATGACCCACAGTGTACATGAAGCTTCTATGATAATAGATACCTAAGTACATAATAACAACTAGACTCGAGCGCCCACTGGAATTGTAGCAGGCTCACCATAATCTGATGCACAGAAGATCCCTACCAAAGATCCATATCATCATGTAGAAGTATACCTGCATCCATTAAAAGATGCAGTGCCCCCGGCAAAAGGGACGTTAGTACTGTCGAATAGTACTAGTATGTATAACTAAACACCCTCTCAATAGAATAATTAATATTACAAGGAGGAATAATCACAAAATCAATGAAAGTTTCGAACAATACCAAAACATCAAGTAGGTTGAAATATCAAGCCTTATTATACTTTCATCATTCTAAACTTCTTTTAGGGTCAACTGATCCATATGATCTATACGCGGAATACATAATAATATATAGTAATTTAAACAACATGTACAAACAAGGCCAATGAAAGGACTCACAATGTCTGCATTGACAATGCGTCTTACTTGACCGTCCATATCCCTCCCTTGTCTTACCCCTATGCATTTCATAGACCGTCCCTAGTGTTCTCATATCATATTATACACCTATGCGTTTCATAGACCGTTCATAGGATTCCATACACAATACACCTATACGTTTCATAGACCGTTCATAGGATTCCATACACAATACACCTATACGTTTCATAGATCGTTAATAGGATTCACATATACCATACGATACACATGTGCATTTCATAGACCGTTCATAGTGTTTACTTATACAATACACCTGTACGTTTCATAGACCGTTCACAGTGTTTACTTACACAATACACCTGTGCGTTTCATAGACTGTCCACAGGATTTCATATCACAATGTACCTATGCGTTCATAGACCGTCCACAAGATTTCATAACACAATTTACTTATGCGTTCATAGACCGTCCGCAGGATTTCATATCACAATGTACCTATGCATTCATAGACCATCCACAAGATTTTATAACACAATGTACCTATGCGTTCATAGACCATCCACAGGATTTCATAACACAATGTACCTATGCGTTCATAGACCATCCACAGGATTTCATAACACAATGTACCTATGCGTTCATAGATCGTCCACAGGATTGCATAACACAATATACCTATGCGTTCATAGACCGTCCACAGGATTTCATAATACAATGTACCTATGCGTTTCATAGACCGTCCATAGGGTTCATAACACATCATTATACATATAACCATGTGTAAACTCAAAGCGACATGATACACATTACATTAAGGTCGTACGTTCCCGGATCATTGGAACACTTCATTTTCATGACCATCATGGAGAAACATAGAACATTACATTAGCACATGCATGGTGAATCAGTAAGTCAATTTCAATGGCACATAAGCCCAATTTCCTTTCTTAAGGTTCATCATCATTTAGCATAGGACATCTCCCTTCCGTCTCGTTATTCACTCACTTGACATCTTGAGGTCATTAGCTAAGTTCATGATTCCTAATGACTTAACATCAAAGTCATTTACATACATTATTTTAGAAGCATACAACTATAGTTGAAACCATTGGGACATACAACACCTCATAATTCTCATTTAGGCGAACAACCACATTTCATCTTCATACTATCACTTCATTAGTACTTTCAATTACATACAACATCATTATTTCATTGGTTCCCTTTTAGCCATACATATTATTCTTCATTCATGGCACGGTGGCCGTATCTTATATTCCATAATTTCATTTCATTACTTTCAATACTTATCATCATATTTCACACATCATTTCATTTCATTGGCTCTATTCGCCACAATCATAACTTTCATTATTTGTACGGTGTCTACACTTTATATCCCCAACTCACTACTTTCACTTTCAAGCATCTTTATAAATTATCGATAACAAAGAATCTCAAATCATGACTTTTAGTACACCTATGAGAAAATAAGAGTTTATGTACATTGAGACTTCTTACACAATTTGGCATAATAGCCTTCACTTGAAACACTACTTGGAGTCATAATATGTTTATACCCAACTCATGCTTTGAACACATTCCCGAAGGATAACATCATATGATAAGAGTATCCAAAATACATTTTGAATATATACCTTTCAACACAAAGCTTATTTGGAATAATTGATTTATAAAGAATAACTCTGGACTTACAAGAGCATCATGGAATTCAATTCTATGAAAGAAGTTTAGCCAACATACCTCGCTTTGAGCTTTCCTTAAATTACTACAATGTTCCAGAAATTCTAGCAATTCCAATCTATTTTGAGACATAACAAAATTGAACCATAATTACGAAGATATTCATGGTCTCAGCTCGTTTGAGCATTTTATCAAACACTAGGTGTGCAAATTTAACTACAAGGTTCTTCTACAAGATTTCCTTCACTCCATAACACAATCTTTACTTATTTGAGCTCAATAATCTTCCCACAAACCTTATTGGTACAAGCATATATACATAATACACTTACACCCAAGAATCATACTCCCAACCACCAATCTTTTACCCCAAACTCGAAATTGAAGATTAAGGGTTTGAATCTTACCTCTTAGATGAAGATCTTGTGATTAGCTTCCTTGATTCTTGAAGATTGGATGATTATAATGTTAGGTTCCCTCCTTATATCTCTAAAATGCTCTTACCTCTCTCTAAAACCCTCAGAAAACACCTCAAAATAAGCCCCAAAGCCTATTTATCAAAATGGGGTCGGGTTATAAAAATAGGAAAATTGACCCTCCGAACTCAGCTATGCGGTCGCACAATGGACCGCACAATTAGTGTGCGGCTCGCATAATGGTCGTACAATTCGGTGCCCAGAACTTGGCTTCACTGGACAGGTCTGCGACCATTTTGCGGTCGCATAACTACTTCTGCACTCGCATAATGGTTCTGCTATCACAGAATTGGTCGCAGACGCATTTTTCCATCCTTTGGTAATTTGGCATAACTTCTTGTAGGAATATCCAAATGATGAACGGTTTGAAGCGTTGGAAACTAGACTCAAAGGTATTTAATTGGATAGGTAATAAACCGCTTCATATCAAGAGAGATATGCTCGTTTGAATTTAGGTCTGGTGCAAACTCACTAGAAACTTTATTCTATCATGAACTTTTCAACTTGCCTTAGCCTTGGGGCTCTTCTTAGACCATAAACCATTATTAGTGCACTTCATACATATATTATCAAGATCGATTGATATAATTCTTATAATAGCCCTTGTCTGCACATAATAATATAATTAGCGCACATCAACTCTCTTACTAGCGCTCAAGTACTTCATAATTTTTCGGGTTTTACACAACCGCTCCGAAGAATAGGTAACTGCCACTGGAATGAAATGTACCGACTTAGTTAATCTAATTACCGAAGAAAATATAACACTCACAAACAAATATAACTTTAAACAATCAGTTGCATCGTGCAAACCGATCCCACCATATCATCATCCGCTAATATCATAATTCGTCTTTATTCCACCATTTCAACTCATTACCTTTCAATTTCTGTTGCAGCGTGCAACCCGCTCCCCAAACAATTTCAATCCACAATAGCAATTCAGCAACCAAGATTTACAAGAATTGCTACATCAAAAGAGTAATGTAAGTAATGGAGAATAACATGATAATCAAAGAATCTCGAACAACTCGGATGTCTCAACTTTACTAACTCCACCATATATATCAATTTAACAACTTATACAAATGAAACTACATAATTGAAGGCAACAAATATTACAAAACTATAAGACAAGCAAGACATAGGACAATTTAGATATGCAAGAAACACATTTAGACACTAGTAGCAAATTAGCATGGAATTGTGGGAGGGGTGGACAATTTAATACTAGAATCACTAAATGACAAGTAACAATTATGGCATGGAAGCCAAATAAGCATGTAGCAATTAAGGCATGTAACAAGATATATTTTGAAGTAACGAAAACATAGAAGCAAGCAACACAACGGTGCAAATACACTCGTCATCTCGCATATATGCCATTTCACACGAAGTTCACATACCATGTAGTTCAAGGGTTCCTCGTTACCTCAAATCAAGGTTAGACCCAACACTTACCTTGCTCCGCAACTCAAGCAATCACTTAACCACAACCTTGCCTATTGAAAAAGCCTCCAAACCAACCAAATCTAGCAAATTATTGACCAAATAATTCAAAATAATCTTTAGAAACTACCGACAAATGAAAGAGGTTCAATTTAGATCATTTTTGAAAAGAACGTCAATAAAGGTCAACCCCGATCCCGCTTGGGTCAAAATCAGGATTCAGACCAAAACTCGATTACCCAATTACCCCCGAGCCTGGTTATGTGAGTTGTTTCAAAATCCGACCCCAATTCGAGGTCTAAATCTCAATTTTATAAAAATTCCTAATTCTACCCGAATCCCTAATTTCTACCATGAAAATTCTAAATTTGATATTGAAATCTCATGAAATATAATGGGTAATTGAAATGAAATGGATTAAAGTCACATACCAATGAATTTAGGAATAAAAGTCTATTGGAAAATAACCTCTAGGGTGTTTAGGGTTGAGAAGTTGTGAGAAATGAGCTAAGTCCCAATTTTACCCTCTTTTACCCAGCTGCGGATGTCGCAATTGCGATGGCTAGTACGCAATTGCGAACATCGCAAATGCGAGACAAGGGTCGCAAATGCGAACCCTTTCTCAGAGCTACAGAAGTAGCAAATGCGATATTTGGTTCGCAAATGCAAAATCCCAACATTTGCAAATGCGAACCAATCCTTCACAAATGCGGACCAATCCTTCGCAAATGCGAAGGTATGAATAAGACACGGTCTATGCACACAACTCGAGAACTGCTAATCCGAGCTAATCGAGGTCTCCGAATATGGGAATAGAGGCTGAATATAAAAAAACTATCGGGTCATTATATTCTCCACCTCTAAAATAAACGTTCATCCTCGAATGGACATAGAGAAGTACCTGGACTGGTGAAAAGTGTGGGTATCTACTCCGCATATCGGACTCGGACTCCCACGTAGCTGGCTCGATCGGCTGACGTCTCCATTGCACTCGAACTAAAGGATAACTCTTAGACCTCAACTTCCGAACTTGCCATGCTAAAATGGCCACTGACTCCTCCTCGTAAGTCAAATCCTTGTCCAGTTGGACTGAGCTGAAATCTAATATATAGTACGGATCACCGTGATACTTCTGGAGCATGGACATATGAAACACCGGATGGACTGCTGATAAACTAGGTGGCAATGCAAGCTTGTAGGCCTCCTCACCCACTCTCTCAAGAATCTTAAAAGGCTCGATATACCTAGGGTTTAACTTTCCTTTCTTTCCGAACCTCATCACACCCTTCATGGGTGAAACACGGAGCAGAACCCTCTCGCCAACCATGAATGCAACATCATGAACTCTATGATCGGCATAATTCTTCTGCCTAGATTGAGCTGTGCAAAGTCAATCCTGAATCATCTTGACCTTTTCCAAGGCATCTTGAACCAAATCGGTACCCAACAACCAAGCCTCTCCTAGCTCAAACAAACTAACTGGTGTACGAGACCACCTCCCAAATAGTGCCTCATAGGGAGCCATCTGAATACTCGATTTGTAGCTGTTGTTGTAGGCAAACTCCGCAAACGGCAAGAACAGATCCCAAGAACTCCCAAAATCTAGCACACAGGTGCGAAGCATATCCTCCAATATCTGAGTGGTGCGCTCAGACTGTCCGTCAGTCTGGGGGTGAAATTATGTACTCAACTCAACCCGTGTGCCTAGATCACGCTGTACGGCCCTCCAGAAGTGCGAAGAACTGCGTGCCCCGATCTGAAATAATGGACACCAGCACACCGTGTAGATAAAGAATCTCACGGATATAGATCTCCGCCAATCGCTCCGAAGAATAGGTAATTGCCACTAGAATGAAATGTGCCGACTTGGTTAACCTGTCCACAATCACCCATATCGCTGCAAATTTCTTCTGAGTTCGTTGGAGCCCAACCACAAAATCCTTGGTAATATGCACCCACTTCCACTCAGGAATCTCAAGCCTCTGAAGCATACCACCAGGCCTCTGATGCTCGTAATTTACATGCTGACAGTTGAAACTCCGAGATATATATGCAAGTATATCCTTCTAGATCCATCTCCACCAATAATGCTACCTCAAATCCCGGTACATCTTGGCGGCACCCAGATGAATGAAATACCGCGAACTGTGGGCCTCCTCAAGAATCAACTCACAAAGCCCATCCACATTGGGCACACAAATCTGACCCTACATCCGCAAAACCCCATCATCTCCAATGGTAACCTGCTTGGAATCCCCGTGTCGTGTCCTTAAGGACAAGCAAATGGGGGTCATTATACTGACGCTCTATGATGTGCTCACTCAAGGAAGACTGAGAAACTTCAAGTCATGAACGTGGTAATTCGTCTCATGAAACTTCAACTACCGCGATGCGTATACAATCACCCTGCCATACTGCATCAATGCTGCACCGATCCCAACACTCGATACATCATAATACACCGTATAGGATCCCGAACCTGTGGGTAATACCAACACCGGGGCTGTAGTCAAGGCAGTCTTGAGCTTTTGAAAGCTCAACTCACACTCATCCGACCGCCTAAATGGGGCACCCTTTTGAGTCAATCTAGTCAATAGGGCTGCGATAGATGAAAACCCCTCCACGAACCGGCGATAGTACCCTGCCAAACCCAAGAAGCTCCGAATCTTTGTAGCTGAAGTAGGTCTAGGCCAGTTCTGAACTGCCACAATCTTCTTAGGATCCACTTTTATTCCCTAGGTCGATACAACATTCCCCAAAAAGGCGACTGAGTCCAACCAAAACTCATACTTTGAAAACATGGCATATAACTGACTATCTCTCAGAGTCCAAAGTACAACTCTAAGATGCTGCTCATGCTCCCCTCGACTGTGGGAGTAGATCAAGATATCATCAATGAATACGATCACAAAAGAATCCAAGTAGGGCTTAAATACCCGGTTCATCAAGTCCATGAATGTTGCTGGGGTATTTGTCATGCCAAATGACATTACTAGGAACTCGTAACAGTTCAAAAAGCTATCTTAGGGACATCCAATGCCTTAATCTTCAACTGATGGTAGCCAGATCGAAAATAAATCTTCAAAAACACTTTAGCACCCTAAAGTTGATCAAATAAGTCGTCAATCCTTGACATTGTATACTTGTTCTTGATAGTGACTTTGTTCAGTTGCCGATAATCTATGCACATCCTCATCGAACCATCCTTTTCCTCATGAACAACATGGGTGCACCCCAAGGCGAGACACTAGGTCTAATGAA
Organism: Nicotiana otophora; assembly: GCA_000715115.1. Taxonomy (NCBI): domain Eukaryota; kingdom Viridiplantae; phylum Streptophyta; class Magnoliopsida; order Solanales; family Solanaceae; genus Nicotiana; species Nicotiana otophora. The sequence continues at coordinate 14,121 of AWOL01S0032384.1, forward strand.
TCTCTTATCAAGAAAATCCCGCAACTACTCCTTTAGTTCCTTCAACTCAAGTGGCGCCATACGATATGGTGGAAGGAATGGGCTGAGTGCCCGGAGCCAGATCAATACAGAAGTCAATATCTCCGTCAGGTGGCATCCCCGGCAGATCTACAGGAAACACCTCTGGAAAGTCACGCACAACAGGTGCTGAATCCATGGAAGGAGCCTACGCACTCGAATCGCGAACAAAGGCCAAATATGCTAGACACCCATTCTCGACCATTTGTAGAGCCTTCACATAAGAAATAACCTTGCTAGTAGAATGGCAAGGAGTCCCCCTCCACTCTAATTGGGGCAATCCCGACATAGCTAAGATCACTATCTTCGCGTGACATTCCAATATAGCATGATAAGGTAACAACCAATCCATGCTCAAACTAACATCAAAATCCACAATATCAAGAAGTATGAGATCTACACTAGTCTCCAGGCTCCTAATAGAAACCGCACACGAGTGATAAACACGATCTACAATAATAGAATCTCCTATAGGTATGGACACATATACAGGAGCACTCAAAGAATCACAAGGCACAATCAGATATGAAGCAAAATAGGATGACATATTGGAATAAGTAGAACCCAAATCAAATAGAACTAAATCATCTTTATGGCACAGCGGAACAATACGTGTGATGACTGTGTCAGATGACTCTGCCTCAAGTCTAGTTGGGAATACACAAAAATGGGGCTGGGCTCTACCACTCTAACCTTTGCCCCTCGGGCGACCCCTAGCTGACTGACCTCCACCTCTAATGGCCTGACCTCCACCTCTAACGATCTAACCCTTGCCCTTAGCTAGCTATGCGGACAGTGGAGCAATCAGTGCCAGTATGATGGCACGAGAACCCTGCTGAGGTCTGCTGCTCGACAATCTAGGGAAATACCTCCTGATGTGACCTATGCGCCCACACCCAAAGCACTCTCTCAGCTGCTGAGGTTGATGAAGCTAATACTGACCCTGACAGCCCGGATAGTCACTGTAGTAGCTCTGAACCGGTGGTGCACTGATAGGAGCTGAAGGTGCACTGAATGCTAGCTAAGAACCATGACCACCCGAAGCACTGTGAACTACCTGAAGAGCTGACTGAATTGACCTAGGAGGATGGACTCTACCAAAAGAACCCCTGCCTCCAGATAAGGGACCATTAGAACAACCAAAATGACGGGGCCTCTTCTCAGATGTCGACCCTCTATCCTGACTGCGAACCATCTCGATCCGTCTAGCAATCTCCACGGCCCTCTAGAAAGAAATATCATCAGCCGTCTCCTTGGCCATCTGAAGCCTGATGCCGAAGGTAAGACCATCAATAAACCTTCTCACCCTCTCCCTATCTATAGGAATCAAAATAGCTGCATGACGGGTCAAGTCCACAAATCTGGTCTCATACTGGGTGACGGTCATACCACCCTCCTGAAGGCACTCAAACTGCCGACGGTACTCTTCTCTCAGAGTAAAAGGAATAAACTTCTCGAGCAATAGCTATAAAAACTGATCCCAGGTAAGTGAAGGTGCACCGACTGGTCTGATCCGCTCAAAATACCGCCACCACCTCTTGCCAGAGCGGGTCATTCATAACACTACCAATTTGACCCCATTGGTCTCAATAATACCCATGTTGTGCAACACCTCGTGGCAACAGTCCAAGTAATCTTGTGAGTTCTTAGAGGGTTCACCGCTATAATGAATAGGAAAGAGCTTGGTGAACTTGTCTAACCTCATTAATCCCTTAGAAGACATCACGGGCCTCTCCTCGGGCTGTGTAGCAACTGCGGACTGACCTATTCTAACTGCTAGAGCTGCCGAAGTCTGATATAGGGGAGCCACCTGCTCTGGGTTGTGAGTAGCAAGAGTCTGTGCTCCTTCCGCAGCCTGAGAGACGGCTGGTGCCACTGAAAATACACCGGCCTGGGCCACGCTCTCCATAAGGCCCACCAAGCGGACTAGAGCGTCCTGAAGCACTGGAGTGGCTATGAGTCCCTTTGGGACCTGAGCTGGTCTGACGGTGTCCCGCGCCGAACATGGAGAGCATGACCAGCGTTCAAACAAGTAAACCATGTCGAACAAGCCTACTTTACATCAACATCTCATCATAACTCATTCTTGATTTATCAAAACATCATTAGATCATGACTTTTAAATTGAATACATTTGGATGAATGACCTATAATCTTTCTCATGATGGGTGCGTAGCCTCATAATTACTGTGAACATAAATACATGACAAAACTCAAATCATTAATTACATGAACCGCAGTGTACATGGAGCTTTTATGACAATAAATACCTAAATACATAAAATGAACTAGGCCCAAACACCCACTAGAACTGTAGCGGGCTCACCATAAGTTGAGTAGTGAAGAAGATCCCTATCAAAGATCCATATCATCCGGTAGAAGTATACCCGCATCCATTAAAAGATGCAGCGCCCCCGTCAAAAGGGATATGAGTACATGTGGAATAGTACTCGTATGTAAGGCAGACAAAACAACATATGAAAATACGGTAACTCAAATAAGAGGCAAATAAAGTACACCAAGAAACTACGAAACATCCCATATAATCAAATTTCAAGACTTATTATACTTACATTATTCTGAACTTCCTTTGGGATCAATTGAGTCGTATGAACTATACGTGGAATACATAATATAATATAATTGAAACAACATGTACAAACAAGGGCAATGAAAGTGGCACCTATTGTATGCATTAACAATGCGTCTTACTAGACCGTCAATATCCCTCTCTTATTTTACACCTATACATTTCATAGACCGTCCTTAGTGTTCACATATCATATTATACACCTATGCGTCTTAAAGACCGTCCATAGTGTTCACATATCATATTATACACCTATGCGTCTCGTAGACCGTCCATAGTATTTATGCATACCGTACACCTATATATTTCATACACAATACACCTATGCATTTCATTGACCGTCCATACGATTCCATACACAATACACCAATGCGTTTGATAGACCGTCCATAGGATTCCATACACAATACACTTATGCGTTTGATAGACCATCCATAGGATTCCATACACAACACACCTATGCGTTTCATAGACCGTCCATATGATCACATATACAATACACCTATGTGTTTCATAGCCCGTGCATAGGATCACATATACAATAAACCTATGCGTTTCATAGACCGTCCATATGATCACATATACAATACACCTATGTGTTTCATAGCCCGTGCATAGGATCACATATACAATAAACCTATGCGTTTCATAGACCGTCTATAGGGTTCATAACACATCATTATGCACATAACCATATATAAACTCAGAGCGACATGATTAACACTACTTTTAAGGTCGTAAGTTCCCGGATGATTGGAACACTTCATGTTCATGCTCATCATGGAGAAACATAGCTCATTACATTAGCACATGTATGGTGAATCAATAAGTCAATTTCAATGGCATATGGACAAAATTTGTTTTCATAAGATTTATCATCATTTAGCATAGGACATCTCTCTTTCACCTCATTATATACCCTCCTGTCAACTTAAGGTCATTAGCTAAGTTCATGATTCTTGGGGACATAACATCGAAGTCATTTGCATTTAATTTTTTAGAAGCATACATACAATTATTGAAACCATTGAAACATAGAATGCCTCATAATTCTCATCTTGGCAAGCGGCCATATTTCATATTCATACTATCACTTACTTGTACATGCCATGGGTGATTATAGAACATTAAGAGCATTTAAAACATTTAGGAACACCATAGCCTTTACTCATGAGAACGTATGAGCTTATAACACATTGGAAACAAAAGTACAAATACGTTCATCTCATAACCTTTCACACCATATATCACTTCATTCGTACTTTCAACCACTTACAACATCAATATTTCATAGGCGCTCTTGGCCATACATATGATTCTTCTTTCATGGCACAATGGCCGTATTTGATATTCCACACTTTTATATCTTTCTTTTCATGGATCGTCATCAAAAATATCAACATATAGAATATTCCGGAAATCACAACTTTATCTTCATTAGTAATGAAGGCTTTAAACACAATAGATTTCTTTCCAAGAAGTGGAGTAAAATGATTGGCAATCAAAGTGCAAGTTAAAATCATAAACGAGTAACACACCATTTATTATTGAAATACTTTTCCCCAAAAGGGAAATACACAATTTCAACTCATGATTATGTAAGAGCTCAAACCACATTGGAAATACTTACAAAGCATAGCATTAGTTAAAACAGCCACCTTTGGGCATGACTTGAGCACATAAGCTTTTAGGCAAATCTATTTTCGAAGTCAATTTGGAGCAGTTGAATCAAGGCTCATTTCATAACTGTTCTCGCATCATTTCATTTCACTGGAACCATTGGCCACAAATATAACTTCCATTATTGGCACGGTAGACATACTTTACATCTCCAACCCACTTCTTTCACTTTCCATCATCTTTATGGGTTATCAACAACAAGACATTTCTAATCAAGAACTTAGGTACACATATGAACAATTAAGAGTCTTAAGCACATCTCACATAATATGGCATCATAACTTTCATTTGAAACACGACTCAAAGCCATAACATTTTAATACACAAACCATACTTTGAACACATTCCCGAAGGATAACATAACACGATAAGAGCATTCGAAACACATATTGAACATATCTCTTTCGGCACAAAGCTTATTCGGAATAGTCAATTTATAACGAACAACTCGGGACTTACAAGAACATTGTGGGATTCAATTCTAAGAGAGAAGTTTAGCCAACATACCTGGAATTCACTCCTTAATAATACTACGGCGTTCCATTACACTGAACAACTTTAATCTACAACAATGCAACACAATTTCACCAATATTAGCAAGATTTCTATACTTTAAGCCATTTAGACATTTTATCAAATATCTAGTGTGCATATTTTTCTACAACCTCCTCCAATGGATTTTTTTTTGCCTAAAAACCACCTTCCAAACCAATGATTCACCTCACAATCGTCTCTAGGCCATCCACAACTTTCATTAGCATATGCATGCCCAAGAATTCGCTCCCAACCCATAAAGTTTATCAATTAATTCATTTTACAATCTCCACAATACCAACACAGCCTAGGTTAGGCATTTGTGGCTTCCAATCACCACCCCATAATTCCTAACACATATTTCATGCATACATAATCACCATGAATTTGTTAGAGATGGTGGACATACCTGTTGTAGTAAGACTCTTGAAAATCCCAACTTGTAGTGTTCTTGACCAATTTGGGGATGAGAATGAAAATCTATGGATCTTAAAGATTAATCCTAGTTAATATAAGCGTTTAGGAGTAGTAATCAACTCAAAATTACTCCAAAAATATTACCTTGGTTGATGGGAGGGAAGTGTTTGACGGATTCCCCTTGATATGCAAGCCCTAGTGATGGTAGGCTATAATATCTTATTTTAGCTGCTTATCGCACTCTAATGTACCGCACTTTAATTGAGTTTGAGATTTAATCGCTAGTGTTTTGAACTAATTATATGTTTTATATCTTGTAGGAGTGATTCCGAGCTATGTAGATGTTATGGGGTGAATTCACGCTATTTTGGAGCTTTGAAGTCTGAGTATAGGCCTAAGGACTTAGTTAGGATCAAGTTCGGGGATCAATGGACACAAGTGGATTCAAAGAGAGAGACGAAGAATTGAGCCCGGCGTCACCCAAGTGTGTGAGTGTGCACTGGGCGTGCATGTGAGTCAGTGTATTGTGCAAAATGCACGACCAAGTGCACGGCCGCGCACGTCCCCTTTCGGAAAGAGTCCTATTTCGCGTAGGAGAATGTGCGTTCATTTGGGCCCGACCCTACTTGGTATACATACATGGAAAAATGGTATTTTTGGGATGTTGACATACTTTAGACCTAAGGAGGCTAAGGAGAAGTTGGAGAAGCAAGAGCACAAGGATTTCATCCTTCAATCCTCACACAAGACAAGGGTTTGGATTGTTTTATGTTTTCCTTTAACTTAAACTTATTTGTGATGCATTTTTCCATATCTATGGAGTAATTCTTCTTTAGGGATTGATGTATTTGGTGTTTTGAGAATTGTTTGTGGATATTAACTCTAGTTTTTATGTATTGAATTATTTTGGGTGTTTTAATTGTTGCATATATATTCACATGTTTATCTAATCAAAAGAGGCGTAACTTGTGATGTTTTCACATTATCTTGTTGGTTGAATTCATTAATTCTTCTTAGTAATTGAAATAGGCTAGTTGAATTATTGTTTAAACCTAGTTAGGATAATAATCGAAAGAGGTTCTCTTACAAACCAATATACTACGAATTCTTACATATCTTCACCAAGCTTAACTTAGTTCATATTGCGAGGTTGAGACTTAATCGAGAGAGGAGTTTTTACTGAACATTCGAACTAATAATAAGGTGAATTCGAGAAAATTACTTGAACCTTATAAGTGAATTAACTAGAGTTAAATCCCATGAAATTATCTTTCACCTATCCAAGCAACCCCTAGTTTCTCCCATTGATATCTTCTTTGCTTACTCTTGTTGCGATTGCCATTAGCCAATAGTTTAGACTCTTAGTTAATCTTAGTTTTAATCACATAAATCTTAATTATTGATAATTTTGGATAGCAATCAATCTATAAACTACGAAAATACTGTTTAACTACAATCCACGTGGATACGATATTATATTATACTATATTCGACTAGCGAGCATATTTAAGTGTGTGTTTTGCGCTCGTCAAATTTTGGCGCCGTTGCCGAGGATTGGTGATTAATAGTGTTTGAAATAGTTTGTAGTGTTAATTCTTGAATATTTCTATTATTTGGTTTTTCTCTTTTTACGTTTGTTGTTCCTTGACTGTGCGCAGGCTACAGGTTAGATTGGTGCATGACTTGATCTTCTGGGAAGGAAGTGCTCCCACACGAACCAAAAACCTGGAAATAACTGCGACAATTGAGGAAGGAAAGAAATCTCCCCGAGAATATAGAGAAGGTTGGGCAATCCTCAACCAAAGAAATTATGGCGGGAGATGATGATAATGTTGATTTGGCTGCAAGAGAGGCAGCCCAGCAAAGAGAAAAAGTGGCACGAGATGCTGAGTAGACAGCTCTTCGAAATGCACAACTTGTCTTTGAGGAGGAGAGGGCTCGGAGAATGGATTAGAATTAACCTTTGGTTGCAGACCAATTCGGAAATATAGCTCCCGGTGCTGGGAGACCACTTGGTGATTATGCTAGACTAGTCTAAACCCAAGGCTTATCAAGTGTGAGACCACCTCCAGTTGCAGCTAATAATTTTGCGTTGAAGCAAGGGTTGCTTCAAACTCTTCAAAACAGATGTGTCTTCAGAGGAAAGATGAACGAAGATCCAAACAATCATCTGATGGACTTCAAGGAGATTATGAACACCTTTCTATATAATGGTGTGTCACAAGATGCAGTTTACTTAAGGGTATTCCCCTTCACACTCAAAGATGATGAAAAGCATTGGCTTCACAGCTTGCCTAATGGATCGATTAGAACATGGGATGAGATGACCAGAAAATTTCTTGACAAATATTTCTCATCAGCTAAGACATACAAGTTTAGAAGTGATGTTACACCCTATATTTTCGTACGTAAAAATACATCGTAAGCAAACTAATGTAGGACC